>MU688793.1:0-35803 GCA_026770625.1 Nicotiana glauca | reverse complement strand
ATATATATATATATATATATATATATATATATATATATATATATATATATATATATATATATATATATATGGTTTACAAGAAATTGCCTTAAACAAAAAAAATTAAAAAAAAAAGGCTGGAAATAAAAAAGCCCGTTAGGCCCGCTAAGCCCACGAGCCCGGCCCATTTAGCCCAGGACCATATGGGCTTAGGCTCGTCATGGGCTGGTTCCACCCCTTGAGCCCACGAAGCCCGGGACCGCCAGAGCCCGGGACCGCTAAGCCTAGGCCCGTTTAGCCCATTTAGGCCCGAGCCCGAACCACCATACAACACTAGGAACAAATGAACAATTTTTGTCCGGGCTCAGGATCCCCAATACTATGAAAGACTGATGCTGATTGAGAATCACAAATTTTCAGACATCATCAAACTAGGTGAGAGGATCGAGGAAGGCATCAAGAGTGGTATGGTTACAAATTTTGAAGCCTTGCAAGCTACCAACAAGGCTTTACAGTCTGGTGGTATGTCCAAGAAAAGGGAAGTAAGTGCTGTAATGGTTGCACAGAGGACCAAATCCCCTATCAAATACCAAACATACCCAATGCCTCCAATCACATATCAGCCTACCCCAAATTACCAAGCACTCTCACCCTCTTATCATACTTCACCTCCTGCATATCAGCCCACTTCACCCAAATACTCCCAACCATCACATATTTACCAAGCCTACAACACCCAATCGTCCCACTATCAATCACCTCCCCCACGTTAAAACTTCCCTAGACCACGACTAAATTTTGACCGCAGACCCCCCAGACAATATATCGCCATTGCTGAACCAATCGACCAGCTGTATGAAAGGCTCAAAGCTATTGGTTATGTCACCCCTATCCCTACTATAACCCCTGAAAATCCTTCCCAACGGGTCAACCCAAATAAGGCATGTGCATACCATTCCGACATCAAGGGACATACCATTGATGAATGCCACTCTCTGAAGGATAAAATTCAAGCTTTGATTGACAACAAGATCATTGTAGCAAAGGAGCCCGCTCCAAACATCCGCAATAACCCTCTGCCAGACCATAAGGGTGGAGGCGTTCACATGATCGAGGTAGAGGATGACTGGGACCCCAAAGGATCAATCGGTTTAATCACAGAAGGAGATGAACCAAAGAAGCCAGTGGTCACCCTTAATCTGATTGTAGTCCAGATTCAGCCTGCTAGAGATGACGAGGTGAACATGTCCAACCACTTGAGTTTGAACCACCATCCTTTGCGAAGACGCCAACACCAATTGAGGTCGAGTTTGGATCCCTAAAGGCACCTGCACCATTTGAAGTTGCTATAGCATCTTCTAGAGCAAGGGTGCCCATTCTGGTAACAATGACAGCCGTAACACCATTCCACACAAAGGCCATCCCTTAGGACTACATAGCCGAGGCAAGAAGGAAAGGGAAAGCCAAGTCCGGGGAAGCAATTGCGACACAAGGTGTGACAAAAACCGGCAGGATTTATACCCCTGAGAATTTGGCCGAATCAAGAAAGCAGGCTTCCAATCGTCCAACCATCACTGAAATCGGGCCCGACGATCTCTGGAGAAAGATACAAGCCTAAGAATATTCAGTCATTGATCAACTGAACAAAACACCGGCACATATTTCTATTCTTCCTTTGCTGCAGAGCTCGGATGCACACAACAATGCCTTGTTAAGAGTACTTGAGTGAGGCGTATGTACCAAGAAACATCACTGGAGGAGAAATGGTGAACATGGTGGGCCAGGTGTTGGAAAGTCACAAGATCACTTTCCACAAAGATGAGCTGCCACCGGAGGGATTAAGTCACAACAAGACAATGCACATCACTGTGCAGTACGAAGATTATTTTATCACCAGGATCCTGGTCGATGGGGTTCCATTCTCAACATTTGTCCATTGGTAACACTCAGGACATTGGGAAAAGGGCTGCATGAGATCAAGGATGGGACCGTCAACGTCAAAGCTTTCGACGGTTCACAGAGGTCTATTATTGGGGAGATTAGCTTATGTTTGCAAATGGGGCCTACTTGGTTTGATGTTGATTTTCAAGTGATAGACGTGCCGGCATCCTACAATCTATTGTTGGGACAACCATGGATTCATGCCGTAGGGGACATAGCGTCAACACTACATCAGGAAGTGAAGTTTTAGCGGAACCACCAAGAGGTATTCATCCATAGCGACGGTAGCAATCCCATATACAATCACCAGTCCATTCCAGCAATTGGAGGAATGAGAAGGATAAGCGGAGAAACCTACCACCACATCGAGCGAGTTAACGCTGTCGGTAAGGATAAATGGTGGGATAACAAAATTGAAAGCATATTGAACTGGATCGGGTATGAACCTGGCAAGGGACTTGGCAAGAATCTCCAAGGAATCGCTAAGTCTATCAAACTGAAAAAACATGGTACCACCTTTGGTCTGGGATATGAGTACACCTAGAAAGAATTCAATGAATCCACCCTGGCGCGGTCCCTACTATCCATTGGATCAGCCGATACCCTCTTTGGAGCGGACCTTCTAACTGGCCGAGGTCATCTATGGGTCAAAAGAAGTAGAAGCCCTAGAAGCAACGAGGAATTTGTTCCTAGAAGACGATGATATGGATTGTTGTGTCATTCTCGAGGAGGAAGGCCCTTCCACACAGGCAGTAAGCATAGGAGCACGCCTCAGTAACTGGACCGTCAGAACCACCAGAGCTCGACGTGCCTCGGGGTAGCAAGGCTGAACAAGCACCATGCACTGTTTTGTTTTACTAGTTTACTTTCCTTTTGCATTTTATTTTTTTCAAGAAAGAGCTCCAATGTTCAAAACATTTATGGGATTTATCAAAGCATTTCAATTTTTTTATAAATCTTACTCTTATTATTTTCTCTCATTACTTTACTTATACAATATTACTATTACTTATCTTGATGAACCAATGACTCTGATATGCAACAAGACAATGCAACAAATGGATATAGATTCAGAAGAAGATGATATACCGAAAGAGATTGTTAAGGAATTTGAGAATTTTGAAAATAGGCCTAAGTCCAACCTGGACGAAACTGAGATTGTTAACCTGGGAGATGCAGAAAACATCAAAGAAACACAAATCAACATTCATTTGTCACCATCAGAGAAGGAAGAGTATACAAAATTTTTAAGAGAATATGAAGACATATTTGCCTGGTTGTACGACGGCATGACTGGTTTGAGTACATCTATTGTAACTGATCCGGCATGCCTGCTAGTAAAACAGAAGCTCAGAAAATTCAAGCCAGATATGAGTTTGAAAATCAAGGAGGAGGTCACTAAGCAAGTCAAAGCCAAGGTTTTCAGGGTAGTGGAGTATCCAACGTGGCTAGCCAACATTGTGCCAGTGCCAAAGAAGGACGGGAAGGTTAGAGTCTACATCGACTATCGGGATCTCAACTGGGCCAGTCCAAAAGATGACTTCCCCTTGTCGAACATACACATCCTGATTGATAATTGCGCCAAACATGAGTTGCAATCATTTGTAGATTGTTTTGCCGGGTATCATCAGATCTGGATGGATGAAAAGATGTTGAGAAAACGTCTTTCATTACGCCATGGGGAATGTACTGCTACAAAATGATGTCGTTTGGGTTAAAAAATGTAGGGGCCACCTATATAAGGGCCATGACTACCATCTTCCATGATATGATACACAAGGAATCAAAGTATATGTGGATGATATCATCATCAAGTTCAAGAAATCCACTGATCACATGGAAGATTTGAGGAAGTTTTTCAATAGACTGCAAAGGTACAACTTGAAACTAAATCCCGCAAAATGAGCTTTTGGGGTTCCTGCTGGAAAGTTACTTGGGTTCATTGTGAGTCACCGGGGAATAGAACTGGATCCATTAAAGATCAAAGCCATTCAAGAAATGCCACCGCCAAAGAACAAGAAAGAAGTAATGAGTTTCTTGGGGAGACTTAATTACATCAACCGGTTCATAGCACAGTCTACCATTATCTGTGAGCCGATCTTCAAGATGTTGAAAATGGATGCCGCTACTAAATGGATCGATGATTGCCAAAAGGCTTTCGACAGAATCAAAGAGTACTTTTCAACACTGCTAGTTTTGGTCCCGCGCAAGCCAGGTAGACCCCTATTACTCTACCTTGCGGTATTGGATAGAGCGTTTGGCTGTGTTTTGGGGCAACAGGATGAGACGGGGAGAAAGTAGTAGGCTATTTACTATCTCAGCAAGAAGTTCACTCCGTACGAAGCCCGGTATTCTCTGTTAGAACACACTTGTTGTGCTTTGACTTGGGTAGCTCAGAAGTTGAGGCACTATTTCTGTGCATATACTACGTATCTCATATCAAGGATGGATCCATTAAAGTACATCTTTCAGATGCCCATGCCCACTGGCAAGCTAGCCAAGTGGCAAATCCTACTGAGTGAATTCGACATTGTCTACGTGACCTAGAAAGTAGTCAAGGGATAGGCACTAGTGAATCATCTCGCCAAAAACCCTGTGGATGGAGAATACGAGCCCATAAAGACGTATTTTCCGGACAAAGAAGTATCATTCATAGGAGAAGACATTGTAGAGTCCTATGATGGTTGGAGGATATTTTTCGACGAAGCAACAAATTTCAAAGGAGTTGGCATAGGAGCAGTCCTAGTATCAGAAACTGGCCAGCATTATCCGGTATCCGCCAAGCTCAGGTTCCCCTGTACTAACAATATGGCCGAATACTAAGTCTGCATCGTAGGACTCAAGATGGCCATTGACATGAACATCCAAGAGTTGCTAGTGATTGGAGATTCATGCTTGCTTATACATTAGGTCCGAGAAGAATAGGCGACCAAGAATTCCAAGATACTCCTTTATTTGCACCATGTACAGGAGTTGAGAAAAAGATTCACAAAGACAGAGTTCCAGCATGTTCCCAGAGTCCAGAATGAGTTTGCCGATGCATTGGCCACCCTGGCCTCTATGATACAACATCCAAATAAGAACTTTATTGATCTTATCCCCGTGAAGATCTATGGTCAGCCAGCTTACTGTGCTCATGTGGAAGAAGAAGCAGATGGAAAATCTTGGTTTCATGACATCAAGGAATATTTGACAAAAAGAGAATACCCCAAGCTCGCAAATGCTACTCAGAAACACAAACTTCAAAGATTGTCCAACAATTTCTTTCACAACGGAGGAATTCTATATAGGAGGACTCCAGATTTAGGATTACTAAGGTTTGTTGACGCAAAGGAAGCATCCAAACTACTAGAAGAAATCCATTTCGGTACCTGTGGTCCACATATGAATGGTTTTGTTTTAGCCAAGAAGATACTTTGGGCTGGTCACTTTTGGATGACTATGGAAATGGACTGCATTCAGTATGTCCGAAAATGCCACCGTTGTCAAATACATGCAGACATGATAAAGGTACCTCCAAAGGAGCTTAATGCAACAAGCTCACCATGGCCGTTCGCCGCTTGGGGAATGGATGTTATCGGTCCAATCGAACCGGCCGCTTCCAACGGGAATATGTTCATCCTAGTAGCAATTGACTATTTCACCAAATGGGTCGAAGCAGCATCTTACAAAGCAGTGACTAAGAAAGTCGTGGTAGATTTCGTCTGCGACCGTATTGTTTGCTGGTTTAGAATTCCAGAATCAATCATTACCGATAACGGTTCCAATCTCAACAGTGACCTGATAAAAGCCATGTGTGAGACCTTCAAGATCCGACACAAGAATTCTATAGCCTACAGGCCTCAGATGAATGGAGCCGTAGAGGCTGCCAACAAGAATATTAAGAAGATACTAAGAAAAAAGGTAGAGAAGCATAAGTTGTGGCACAAAAAGCTGTCATTTGCTCTATTGGGGTATCACACCACAGTCCGCACATCAACTGGGGCAACCCCCTATATGCTAGTTTATGGTACAGAAGCAGTCATTCTTGTCGAGGTAGAAATTCCCTCTCTAAGGATCATATAGGAAGCAAAACTCGCCGATGCAGAATGGGTGAAGAGTCGTTACTAGCAGTTGGATCTTATAGATGGGAAAAGAATGAATGCAGTTTTCCATGGTCAACTTTATCAGAACAAAATGTCCAAAGCCTTTAACAATAGAGTTAAGCCAAGATAATTCATACCGGGGCAGTTGGTTAAAGAAGATTTTTCCACATCAAGATGAAGCCAAAGGGAAGTTCTCTCCCAACTAGCGAGGCCCATATATGGTTCATCAGGTTCTAATAGGAGGAGTCCTTATACTTGTAGAAATAGACGGAGAAGTTTGGCCAAAACCAATCAACTCAGATGCAGTCAAGCGCTACTATGTGTAATCTTATGTTTTCCTATATGATGTAATTTGAACTACGTATGACCTGATTCTCGTTTAAGAGGGGGATACGTAGGCAGCCTTATGGGTTCGGTCACAATTCAATAAAATTTTCATTTTCCCCGCAATCGAAAACTGGGGCAGATTTTGAGGAGGACCCTCAAAATTCCAAAGTAATCTCAGCCGATCATCAAAAGCAACCGTCAGAAGCAACAACACAGTAAACTGGGGCAGAATTTTGAGGAGGACCCTTAAAATTCCAGAACGAGAGAGGTTGCAATATCCTGAACCACATTATAGTCGTCGGTTCATCTAAAAAACTATTTTTTAAATATATAATCATGTCATGTTTTTCATAAAGTCACGCGTGTTACCAAAATTGCTCTGTTTAGCGACGCAACCCCTATGGTACATACTGTGTCATCAGATCAGAACCAAATATGGAGAGCAAAATCAACAGGGACATGAACTAACCTTTCCCTCTTTACAAAACTCACGATTTTTCTTTAGATGCATGCACTCAAGTCGTAAAATCCTATCATACATACTGTTCAAGAATGCAGCTCTCAAGTCGTCATAATTATTCGCAGTCACTATCCGTACATAATATGCCCAGGGGCCACGAAATCACAATCAGCCATCAGCTCAGCTAAGAAATTTCATTACTATTATCCTTTTATTACTTCATAAGGCTACCATCCTTCCTTTCGAGACTAAGCTCTGTCTCCGCCTTCATTCTTGTATTGCATAAGGCTACCATTCTGCCTTCTGAGACTAAGCTCTATCTCCATCTGCATTCTTGCATTGCATAAGGCTACCATTCTTCCTTCCGAGACTAAGCTCTGTCTCCATCTGCATTCTTTCTGCATTGCATAAGGATATCATTCTGCCTTTCGAGACTAAGCTCTATCTCCATCTGCATTCTTGCATTGCATAAGGCTAACATTCTGCCTTCTGAGACTAAGCACTGTCTTCATCTGCATCTTCTGCATTGCATAAAGCTACCATTCTTCTTTCCGAGACTAAGCGTTATCTACATCTGCATTCTTGCATTGCATAAGTCTACCATTCTGCCTTCCAAGACTAAGCGTTGTCCCCATCAATATTCTTTCATTGCATAAAGCTACCATTCTGCCTTCCGAGACTAAGCCCTGTCTCCATCTTGCATGGCTGAAAGATCACCACTTTTATTTATGTCTTGCATTCGCTGAAAGATCGCCCCTTTTATTCACTTTTTGCACGGCTGAAAAATCACCACCCCATTTACATCTTGCATGGCTGAAATATCACCGCTGTATTTTTCACTTGCATGACTAAAATATCGCCCCTTCATTTTTCACTTGCACGGCTGAAATATCGCCACCTCATTTACATTTCTGCATTGGCTGAAATATCGCCACCTTATTTACATCTTACATGGCTGAAAGATTGCCACCTCATTTACATCTTGCATGGCTGAAAGATTGCCACTTTTATTTATGTCTTGCATCGGCTGAAATATTGCTAGTTTCATCTACACTTTGCATGGCTGAAAGATCGCCACCATTATTTATGTCTTGCATCGGCTGAAATATCGCCACTTTCATCTACATCTTGTATCGTCTAAAATATCGCCACCTTTATTTACGCTTTCATGGGCTGAAAGATCACTAAATTGTCCAAGGGAGTCATTGTTCGGAGGCACCATCTTCATAGCCTGAGAACGCCATGCCATGGCCTGAGGACCCCCATTATTTCTTGCATAGCATTATTAAAAGTCATCATAGCTCGAAGGAATCATCCTCATAGACCGAGAGCATTATTTCATGGCCTGCGAATCCTTTATCATACGCTTCATGGCCCAGGACATCATGGTCTAAGGACGTCATCCTAACCGTCCAAATACAACATTCATGGTCCAACGAGAACTTGCATCACGTTTAAATTTATGCACAATGTGTGCTTGCATTGCTTATTTGTAGGTGAACCGGCGAGCAACGGCTATCTCAGCAGAAGCGATCCCGCTCCAGCTCCTGAAGCCTTATTAGACTCTTAACCACCCATCCCAACTTAAACATCACGTCCGTTATTGAAAGATCTCCATCGGCATACTCCACCGACGGATCCTGAACTACATATAACCTGATTCCGGTAAGACCAAGGATATATAGGCAGCTCAGGAACCAGAGCACTGTCAATCTCATCAAACCACTCCACTCGGTCAAAATTGGCCATCATATCTTTACCCGACAACTNAGTATTTTAGTATTTTTCCCAATTTTTAAAGATTTTTTATTGTGCATTTTAGCAGTATAAAAACCAATAATTATTCTCAAAATTATCATCTTTGGTGAATAACTTATTTTATTCTCATATTTATGCCAAAACGTAGCTAAGGTAATTTTTATATATTTTTTATAAATTATTTAGTATTTTAAAACTAAATTGCATATAATTGTAATTTTAGCCTATTTTAAGAATTAATAGCATTTTATAAATTTGAAATTGGTTCCAATATTTTTAGATTAATTTTTATATATTATTAACTGATCCAGTACATTTAATTTGCTTTCAAAATCATTTTTACTATTTTTATAAAATAAAAGGGGAAAAACTAGCTATTTAAAATTTGGCCTCATTTCGTTTCAATTGCAGCCCCATTACATTTCAATTATAGCCACATTGACCCCCCCTAATAGACCCAATTTTGAATCCCAACCGGGCAAGCCCAATTCTATACCCTTGACCCATTTAAGTACCCGACCCACGCCTCTTTTAATTCAGGTCGTTGATCAATCTGATCAACGACCATGATCTCCCCGTACCATTTTAATTCACCCAAACCCCCAACCCTAATTCATTTTCACTCTATCAGCAACCCCTGAATTCCTTTCCTCTCTCAAATTCTCTTAAACTCTCTCGAATGTTCTTTATCGCTTTAGGATTCTTCTGAAACCCTAGCTATTCAAGGTTTTCTCAGATTGTTTTCTTAGATATGTTCTATATTTGTGCTTTACTTGAATTTTTAAACGTTTTCCCCAATTTTTCTTTCAAAAATTACTTCTCTCCGACTTAGGGTTTCTGAAAAACTCAAAATGTTTTCTCCCACTTTTCTTTTCCTTTTTCTTTGTGTATATTTGTCACACATGTGTTTCTACTGCTTTCTTATGTTTTTCTACTATATATGTTCTTCTGTGCCTTGTCTTTCTACTGTGTTTCTTCACCATGCTTACATGTTTGTCCTACTGTGTTTTCCTATATGTCTTGTTGATATACTTTTCTGGTATTTTATGTTCTCCTACTGTATGTATCTCCTACTAAGTTCTTAAGTTCTTTGTTTGCCTTTTTTTTTACTGGACCTTGTTTGAGTTCTCTTTAAACATGTTTCGTCTACTATTTTTTGAAGTGTTACACTATCTGTTCTCTCTTCTGAACTTGTTTATGTCCCAGATTTTTCTTAAATATGTTCTTTCTACCCTCACTATGCTCCAAACCAGTTTCTTCACTTTGTTGTTTCAAACTTGCTATTGTATCTATTGTTTTCTCATAAGTCTCTGAGAGAGACCTCTGAGCCTGTTTCAATTATTTGTCTCCTCGTCTATGTATCTGATTCGAGTTGAAAACCCTAGGATTTGGGGTTTTGGCGAGTTTTGATCTTGTGTTTGGACTAGGGTTATATTTTGGGAACCCTGGTCTCTCTCAGACTCATTCTGAGTCTATAAACTGAGCTTGGACTTCTTTGTTTATGACTCTGAACTTTTTCTATGCTAGACTCTTCTATCAATTGGTATGACAATTCTTCGCGCTTAAGCATGGCTGTATGTTTTTATATGTGTGATAAATTCTTTCTTTCGAAAAGGTTTTCCAACTTATGATTCAGAATCTTTTTTTTAGGTTTAATTGATTAGTGCTGATTTTCCTTAAGTCTAGATCTTTCCCATCTTCCTGACCTTGTTCATTCTCATGAAATGTTCAATTTCTGATTTTATTGGCTTTTGATTGATTTTCTTTCCTTATTTGCACAAACCGTGTGCTGTCAAGACTCTTCCTTAAATATACCTCTATGTATTTACCCCTCTTGTACTACTTTGAAAAGGTGTTTGATTGGTCTTTTTCCTTCATTATTTTTACCCGTTTGAAATCAGAATCCCATAATTAAAGGGAAACCTTGTGAAATTGATTTCCAAACCATTTTCTTACCTATTTCTGCTTTCTTTCTACAATATAAATACATGGCCTTCTTTAACACATGAAAAAATAATCAACACGATCAAACAACTTTCAATTCAATACTTTCACACACGTTGAATTTGACACTTTTACACATAATCTCATAGCTCTCTTCTAAAATCTTTTAACTATTTGCTTGCAATTTGGCTTTACAAGACTCCTGCTTTCTTTTCTTGTTTACCTGAAACTGGTATGTTCTAACTTAATTTTCAGCCACATTCCAATTTGTTTATGTTACAGCTTCTACAATCCTGTCTACTTCGATATCTATGCTTAGTGTTAAATATGTATGTTGTTCTCTTTGCACTGTTTCTGCCGTGAATCCCTGTACCCTTATTACCTTCTATGTGTTTGAGTTAAATTTTAGAACATGGCAACATTCAAATTGTTGTTCATGTCTAGACTTGATCCTTTAAGGGATCCTAACTCCAAAACAATGTGGCTAACAGGCTGGTTGGGGTGTGCTAGCACTTCCAATTGCTGGGTATGACCACCAGCCTATCTTGGCTTTCCCCAAAGTCCCCTCTTTGCACTCACACTCTCTCCTAGCTTCTAAGTTCTACCCCTCCTATAATCCTTGCCTTGGGACCTTGAGTTCCCTCTAAACTTGGACATTTGAGGGCTGGTCCTTCCACACTGCACTATGACTTAATTCTGCAACATATTTGGGTGTGAGCACTTCCCAGAGTCCACTTAAGACTCTTAAGGAACTCTAACACATCCCAAATAAGATAAAGGCTTTGGAAGTTTGATCTTTGGAGCTGGCTTACTTCATACTTCAGACAGAAGTCTGAATCAGGCTCTCCTTGGTTGGAATTTTTAGTTTTTCTGATGTAATTTTACTCCTTTTTTTTCCTATTCATTCTGGGCTGTAATAATTTGTAATAACTTATGGGGTTTAGCGAAAAGGGGAGGGAAAAGCATGTATGCAAAAGGGTAGATATCATGTTCATAGGTATTTATTATACTTCTGCATTTTCACATAGAAATCCTATCTATAGGTTCTGCATTCTATAGAAATCTTGTCTACAGGTTCTACATTGCATATATAAAGATCATGTCCATAGGTTTCTGCACTTCTGCATTTCATATATATAGAAACCATGTCTATAGCTTCTGCATTTCAAATAGAAACCATGTCTATAGGTTTCTGCATTTCTGCATATCACGTAGATAACATGTCTATAGGATTTCCTGAATTCTGCATCTGCATCTATCACTAGGAAAACGTGTTCATAGGTTTTAATAATTAACTGCATATAAATGACCTGCCCATAGGATTTTTGCATGTTAATAATAGTATTTTAAGATTAACAAACGCCTAGAAAGCATGCCCATAGGAGTAATCAGCCAAATATGAATCAACAACTCGCATATAAGTCCAAAAATCAGTAGTAACATTGCTTAAATATCTGCAGAACTCATGTTCCTGCAATTAATAAGTCTTCTTCTCTAAAATTAGTATATTTCTCACTGCATTATTAGATATCATGCCTATACGTTTCACCTAGGCAAACCATAAGGTGAATTAGTTAATTGAATAAGACTTTGTTAAATTCCAACCAACAGGCAGGTCTTATTCAGATTTCTTATCTGAAACATGTAATAAATCAGTCTGCCTCATGCTTTTTTTAAAGTTTAATCAAACCCCAATTAGTACGTGTAAGGCATGCTAAATTATATGCTTCTCTTTGTTTTAAGGAGGTTTGTTTGAGCCTTTCTACCTATTGTATGCTTTTTCCCATATTTGTTATCTATGTGTTTTGATTGTCGCCTTAGAATTTTTTGTCATTTGAAACTATAAACCGTACACTCCTCCCCTTTAGGATTAGTAGTCCCAAATACCTCCCAGACTAATAGGATAGGGCGGATAATATTATGCAATAAGTAAAACGAGACCATTCTACGTTTAATACCTTAATGGGGTGGGAAAGGGTAGATATGAATATGATGACCACGCGATAATACCACGCGTATAAATGATTACCGGGTGTTGTATGAGGTGATCCATATTATTTATAAACCTAGTATCCCATCCCTTTACTTGCTTGTTTAGTTCAGAATTTCAAAAACTATTTTTTCTCTCAAATTTCAGCTTCTTTTTAACTTCAAATTACTTGCAATCATTATGTGAAAAACCCCCCTCTCATATTTGTAACTCTTATTTGTCTACTTGTTATTTGCACTTAAAGTCACAATTGTAGTATGACCGGTAACCACACTAGTGGATCCTGGGGGATGCCTAACGCCTTCCTCTTGGGATAATCTCAAGCCCTTACCCAATCTCTAGTTTTCTAAATCAAAGTTCTTTCAATGTCCTAATGTACTTAATCATTAGGTGGCAACTTCAAACTCAATTCCCAAAATGAAACTAGTTGTCCTCCCAAATGTCATAAACCCGATTTCGCGAAAAAAGGGGCATGACAACAACCTTCTGTTTCTTCTTCTTCAATGCCTTCTGTTGCTTCTTCTTTAAAAATCAGCCATGCACACACTGAAATGCACAGAAGCGGACGGGCAAAAAATAAAAAATAAAAAACAGGTATGAAAACAGAGCAAGTAACAGAAAAATAGAGGAACATAATGAACGAGATTCTTCCTATTCTGATTTCGGATTCAAATCCTTTTGATTTTCGTTTTAAATTTTAGCTTCTTCTTCTGATTTCTGATTTTAAAACCATGGAATTCAATCAAGTTTGAGGGTGGTTGGGGTTTGTTTCAGTTGTTGGTTGCTGTTCGAGGTTTGCGGCAGTGTTTCTGTTGCCCATTTCAATTTTTTGATCTGTCGAGGTTGTCGAAAGGTTTATCTCTTTTTATCACTTTTATTAATCTATAGATATACTTTGTGTTTTCGTGCATTTGAACTTTCTGTGATTTTAATCTTGGTTAGCTTCATTGTTATTTTGTTTGATTGTTGTTGGAATGGTCGAATTAATTTATTATGATTTTAATAGTTGTTAGCTCCACTGAATTATGTTTTATAAGATCTATTCTGTACATTTGAATTTGAAGACATGAAAAAATTAGCTTGAATGGAGATGGCGACACTTTGAGGGATTTGGGTCGGAGAAATAATCCATGAAAATCGGAATTGGCTTTTGGTCATAAACTGTGAATCAAATTTAATATCATTTCATTTTATTCTTATTATTTTTAGTCGTTAGGAGCATGTTTAGGCCAACCACACTCGGGTAGGCTATCGTAGGATCTTTTTTAATTTATTTGCTTTTGGTTTCGAGGTGAGAGGTTGCCCCCTTTAGTTTATACTCGGGGGAATGCCCCGTGGACTTTGTATATATTTTATTCAGGAGTATGCCCCGAACTAATTGTAAATGGAGGTCGTGGCATCATTAGTGGAGGCATATTATAGGCTAGTAGGACTTATTTTACTTAATTTTATTTTCTTTTATTAGGTGGGGATGACTTCGAGCCTCTATGATTGTTTATTTTCTTTTTGTGTGTTTTTTCCTCAATTTGAGTACCCTTTAAAGCCAAATTGATCATGTACACAACCGTAATTTTCATGGAACTTAGGGAGTGCCTAACACCTTCTCCCCGAGTCAAATAAATCCCCTTACCCGAATCTCTGGTGCAGACTTAGTTTTGGAGTCCAAAGTATTTTAAAAGAAAAATTATTTTTAAAAACGGTGACCTGGAACACCGAAACCAATGTCAGGTAGCGACTCGGAAAAGTCCTTTTGAACACAAACTTTTATCATTTTCGAATTTGAAAACCCTTCTGAGCTTCATAAAATCTTTTAATTATTTTAAAGAGGGTTAGTGAAGTGAAAAAATGGGTGTGCCAGCTCTGGCGAATCCATTGGGGAGTTGCAGGTTTGGGTTGGTACTTGATTTTGTTGGCTTTTTAGAATATTCCATTGAGGTTTTTATGTTTTTATTTACTTTATTTGATTTTTATTTTTGTTTATGTCATTTTACTGTTGGCTAGTTGTTTATGTGTTTACAGTTTTTTCTTTATGTGTTATTGCTTTATATCTGTCATCACTTGCATAACAATGTGTCAATTCTTTCTGCAACAAGTCTCATACTACGCATCGCGTACACGAATTATTTATTAATTCACCCTTATTTTAGGAGGGGCCATCAGACGTATGGAGTGGGTGGACAGCTAAAGCAGCCACCATCGACCATACGTTCCCCCGAATTATCTTGTTAGTGAACCCTAAACTTAGGTCAAACTTTAGGTCATTTCTGTTTGCATCATATCATTATGACCTAGCAGCGCCCGATCCTGGGTACCGTGTCCTTTGTAGGAAACCTGTCCAAATTGTGTCAAACGGGCCTGCTGGCCCAAAATGACATTCAATCATCCTATGTGCTAAATGTTGCATCTTTGAGGGTAGAGGGGTCATTTGACGGACAAATGGTGGTTGAGGATAAATGAGAAAGAAAAAGGGTGAAGTATAAAGATGAAGCAAGTAGGGCCCAGTTATATTTTTCTACCACAATTTTTCAAGAAAAGATAAAAAAATGAAAATGAAAAATCCTAAAAGATTTTGCACTTTCCCATCATTTTCCAAAAAAAAAAAAAAAAAAATCCAAAAAGATTTTACATGTTTCATCATTTTTAAAAAAAAAAAAATTTTTTAATTTTTTCATTTTTTTAAAAAAAAAAAAATTTTTTAATTTTTTCATTTTTTTAAAAAAAAAAAAATTTTTTAATTTTTTCATTTTTTTAAAAAAAAAAAAATTTTTTAATTTTTTCATTTTTTTAAAAAAAAAAAAATTTTTTAATTTTTTCATTTTTTTAAAAAAAAAAAAATTTTTTAATTTTTTCATTTTTTTAAAAAAAAAAAAATTTTTTAATTTTTTCATTTTTTTAAAAAAAAAAAAATTTTTTAATTTTTTCATTTTTTTAAAAAAAAAAAAATTTTTTAATTTTTTCATTTTTTTAAAAAAAAAAAAAAAAAAAATCCAAAAAGATTTTACATGTTTCATCATTTTTAAAAAAAAAAGACAATTTTTTTTTTAAATTAGTGTTTTTTTAAAATTCTATCCCGTATACAATCTTCCCGAACTACCATACTTGATTCTCGTCTTTCGGGGTAGGATAAGTAGGCAGCCCACATAGGGTCCGATCTTCCTAGTGAGTCTTAGGTTCTTGGCTTCGGGAGCGTAGCCAAATCTTGCATGTCTAGCCACGTTTGGCCACATTGGTCATTTTGCAAAATAGGGCAATTTTCTCAAAGTGGCTTGTTATCCCATGTCTTAGAGCCCTAAGTCCACAACAAGGTGACCTTTTAGTTTTAAGGTCCATTCCTGTTGAATTTGCATGTCTAGCCACTTTTTGCCACATCGACCATTCTTGAGAAATAGGGTCATTTTCGTGAAAGTGGTTCAGTGACCCATGTCTTAGAATCTTGAGTCTGCAACTAGGTGTCATATTAGTTTAAGGTCTATCCTTGTTGAATTTGCATCTTTAGCCGTGTTTGGCCACATCGACCATTTTTGATAAATTGGGTCATTTTTGCGAAGTAATTTCTAGGGCTATAATTATTGGGAGTTTGAAGTCATATTGTAACGACCTGGTCGTTCGTTCTGAGAGTTATAGCCCCATTTCCCCCATCTATGCTTATTTATGTGTTGTTCGGCTGTGTTGAGTTGTATCGAGTTGGTAGGTTTGGGTTCGGAGTAGTTTTGGAGTGAAATGAACACTTATAGCCCGTTTGGCCAAGCTGCAAAAATCAGCTTATTTTGAGAAGTGCTTTTTTTCAAAAGTGCTTTTCTCAAAAGTATTTTTGGTGAGAAGCAGTTTGTGTTTGGCTAATTAGTTTGAAAAGCACTTCTGAGCAGCAAATAGTGTTTGGCCAAGCTTTAAAAAACTGCTTCTAAGTATATTTTTCTCAAAAGTGCTTTTGGCAAGAAGCTACTTTTTTCTACTTCTCCAAAACTGCTTCTGCTTCTCCTCAAAAGCACTTTTTTCCTTCCAAAAGCTTGGTCAAACACCTCAATTTTTGGTCAAAAGTACTTTTGAAAAAAAAAATTACTTTTGGCCAAAAAGAAGCTTTGCCAAACAGGCTATTAGTCTCTTAGTTAGAAAGCTAATTAGAAAAGTCAGCCGGAAGTTGACTTATGAGAAAACGAATTTGGATTTGGATTTTTATAATTTGATTAGCTTCGTTGGGTGATTTTAGATTAAGAGTGTGTCCAGAATATAATTTGGAGGTCCGTGGTAGAATTAGGCTTGAATTGGCGAAAGTTGGAAGTTTAGAAGTTCTTAGGCTTGAATTCGAGGTTGATTTGGTATTTTGGTGTTGTTTTGGGTGTTACGAAGGTTCGACTAAATTAGGGTAGTGATATATGACTTTTTAAAATTATTGGTTGAGGTCCCGAAGGCCTCGGGTGAGTTTTGGATAGGTTTGGGTTGCGTTATGCTCGTTTTTCTTATGTTTCGATATCGTTTTTCAAGCATAAATGATATTATATTGAACAAATGAGCACCGATTTCTTTTTTGATTTAAGAATTAGATCCGTATCGTAATTACGAACCTGTAGAAAAAAAATCATCGAATTTGGATATTGTATAAGAATTTTATGGTCATTTTACTAAGATTTAGGTTGCTAGATTTTTCAGATTAATTACGAAATTACCACTGTCGGCATATTTAAAAATCTGCACTATTTAATAATATTAAACTTACATATCTGATTCATATAAGGTAAAATTGAGTGATTCAAAAGCCTAACTTGACTAGAATTTTACAAGAAATCTATTGGAGGCATAAAAAGTGAATTTCGGGATCGTTTGGCATGAAAAACAAGGCAGAACAGTTGGCAAAAATATATATATATATATATATATATATATAAAACTAAGGTTTGTTCATTCAGTCATATTTTGAGTAGGGGAGCTCAGATTTGGGCGATTTTGGAGGCGATTTTCACCATATGGATTCAGGTAAGTGTTCTCTACTCGCTTTTGGTTATATTTCATAAATCTATCTTTATTTTTGGGATTTGATTGATGATTTCAAAGTGAAATTAAGGGAGTTAGGGTTTCAGTTTTTGAGAGTTTTAAGTGAGGATTTGAGGGACCAAACGGAGCCCGATTTTGATCAATTTTATATTGTTAAACTCGGGAGAGGACGAGGGTTTTGATTTTGCCATTATTGACTGATTCTGAGATGTGGGTCCGGGTGTTGGGTTTTGGCCGATTTTGGATTTTTTGTATATTTTGTAATTTTTATTGCGGAATTCGATTCTTTAGACTATGTTGATAGTTGGGCGTGTCAATGGTTCGGTCGGCCGTTTATTTTTTAAAATTTGTACCATGCCAATTTTTCGGTTATTATATTATTTATAACCAAAATTAGACTTCTCGAAACCATCCCAATCATGTCGGATTCTCTTCGGTATCGGTATCGGTACGATTCGGTTAATTTTCGATATTTTTTTTAATATCATATAAAATTCACCAGTAGAAGTAGAATGCAATAACAATCGTTCTTTTATAGGACTTAGCAAAACTCTCTAGACATTTTTATTGTTTAAAGGGTGAAAATTATAAAAAAATAATGGCTAGAGTATAGATCCATCAACTATTCTACAACAATATAAAAGAAATCAAACAAAGGAAAAGAATATATAAATTACATGAGTTGAAAGATATACCAAGATGGTACTCAAGAATAAAATCTATAGAAGATTAAATATTCAAAAAGATAAATCTAAATTATATGAAAGGAAACATATCTAAATTGTACTTTGCTACTCATAATCACTAGAATACCTTATGTCTTGCTAATAAAGATAATTGAAATATCTTAGTTTAAGTAGAAGTAGCATAATAGATTTTAGGAATTAGTATTTTGAGTTTAATTACTTGTTGGCTTGTAGTAGTTTTCATAATTCCAAGGCCCAAAGAAAATTTAATGCTTTATTATTTTTAAACTTACTAAATAAATATATTTTTCACATGTAAAATTTATTTGATATGGTTCATTTATTTTTTTTGGTTTATTTTTATAAAATAAAAAATATACCCTAATTATCGGTGCGGCTATAGAGTTATATAAAAACCTACGGTTTCTTAAAAAGAAACCTAAAAATCGGTTCGGTGCAGTTCGGTTCAGTTAGTTTAGGTGGTTTTCGAATATCCATTGCCACCCCTATTGATAGTATTATTCTGATTTTGGTTTGACTCAGAGCTTTTGGAGACCTAGTCTAGAGACGAGGGCATCCCAGAATAGGATTTTGCACTGTTGAGGTAAGTAACAGTTTTAACTCTGGATTTGAGGGTATAAACCCAGAGAATTTGATATATTGTTTGGAGGTGATACCCATGCTAGGTGACAGGCGCGTGGGTGTATACCTCGAGGGATTGAGACTTGGTCCGTCTCATGAGGTTGCGAGGCCTAATAACTATTATCTGCGTTTAAGTAGTTACTTGTTATTGAACTTGTCTTCCTTCATGTTAGAGATCATGATTAGGCTTTATTAATGCTCACATTATTTGTACTCAGTCATATAAATTATTTTACATGTTTATCTTAGTGTCTATGATTTGCTAACATGTTGTGATACTTGATGTGGGATGTATTCCCTTATTTGTTGATGATGGTCAGGCTAGTGAGGTACATGATTGAGTGAGACCGATGGCCTGATTGTGAGGATATTAATACCATAGCGCGTGAGTTGTTCGAGTAGCACATGGGTTGACCGTGTGGGTTCAGGTATTGATACTATAGCGAGTGAGTTGTCCACGTAGCACGTTAGTTGACCATGCGGATCCAGGTATTGATATGATGGCCTGGTTGTGAGGATATTAATACCATAGCGCGTGAGTTGTCCACATAGCATGTGAGTTGACCGTGCGGGTCCAGGTATTGATACCATAGCGCGTGAGTTGTTCGTGTACCACGCGAGTTGACCGTGCAGATCGAGCTATTGATATAATGGCACATGAATCATCCGTGCTTAGCACTTGGGTTCTGGGAGTCCCTCCGGAGTCTGTACACACCCCCAGTGAGCGCAAAATGTTGAGTGTATTGAGTATTAAGTGCTGAGTGATGGAGTGACATTGCTGTGAGGTTGCATTTACTTTTGCTATTGCTGCATTTATCTGTTAAATTTTTTTGTGGTATTTACTGGGTTATGGAATTTACTTGTTTATTTCTGTTTATTTTTTTAAAATTTTGAAAAATAAATAATTGGACTATTTTTCTTAGCTCGTCACTACTACTCATTTCCTTAGTTATTTATGTTACTATTGAGTCGGTTGTATTCACAATACGCCCTGCACTTTATGTGCAGATCTAGGTGAGTTAGAGCGCGACGATTGTTGAGTTTAGGCCGGCTATCTTTGGAGATTTCAAGGTAGCTGCTAGCATCCGCAGGACCTTGTTACTCCTTTTATCATTTTTTCTTTGGACAGTTAGACAGTTTATATATCTCCGTTCATAGTTTTAGATGCTCATAACTTAGTGACACCCCATTGTTTGGGACTTATTTCCGTATTTTATATTATTTATATTTAGAGTTTGTTTAGTTCATTAGGAATTAAATTATTAGAATTTTTTTATTAAGTTCTTATAATCAAATAAGTAGTAATATTTTGGGAATGGGATTGCCTTGTAACACGATAGGCGCCATCACGACTATGGTCAAATTTTGGGTCATGACAAGGTGGTATTAGATCCTAGGTTACATAGGTCTCACGAGTTATGAGCGGGTTTAGCAGCGTCTTGCGGATCGGTACGGAGACGTCTGTACTTATCTTCGAGAGGCTGTAGAACCTTTAGGAAAACTTCACCTTCTTGAATTCTTGTCGTGCGGTATTTATTCAACTTGAAGTGTAACTCTTTGAATTCCTTGCACGCATTCATATTCTCACATGAGCGCTTGGTATCAGTTGTGCATCGACGGATTATAATTCCCTGGGTGAGGTTTGAAATGTGAATTCTGTGTGTTCATGTTGGGCCAGTCTGGGGGACTTGAGGCCAGGTTTTGTCAGTAGCTGTAGTATGAAGATTTTGATTGTGTGAGCACGTGCTTATATATTCGTTGGTGTCCTTATTAGTGGGATTTGTAATTTCATGGCTATGTGGCGAGTATGATTTGATTGCAAGGTTGTGTTCGGATTGATCGAATGCGATGAGAAGGGTTTACTTGAGATGTAGCAAGGACTAATGGGTGTTTGATTTGTGACTTGACATATCTTGTTTAGGCTCTGTCTGATAAGAGGTATATTACCAGCGTTTGGTTGTTTTGGGCAGTTGCTATGCTTAGATATCATCGTTGTGAGTGTTTGAATTATATGGTATATCATGTGATTTCTGGTATGTTTTAGACTCGTTCAAGGACGAACGTTTGTTTAAGAGGGGGAAGATGTAACGACCTGGTCGTTCGTTTTGAGAGTTATAGCCCCATTTCCCTCATCTATGCTTATTTAAATGTTTTACAGTTGTGTTGAGTTGTATCGAGTTGGTAGGTTTGGGTTCAGAGTAGTTTTGGAGTGAAATAAACACTTAGTCTCTTAGTGAGAAAGCTAAGTTAGAAAAGTCAACCAGAAGTTGACTTATGAGTAAACGAATTTGGATTTGGATTTTTATAATTTGATTAGCTTCGCTGGATGATTTTAGACTTAGGAGTGTGTCCAGAATGTAATTTGGAGGTCTGTGGTAGAATTAGGCTTGAATTGGCGAAAGTTGGAAGTTTAGAAGAACTTAGGCTTGAATCAGAGGTTGATTTAGTGTTTTGGTGTTGTTTTGGATGTTCCGAAGGTTGGAATAAGTTAGGGTAGTGATATATGACTTATTTGAATTATTGGTTTAGGTCCCGAAGGTCTCGGGTGAGTTTCAGATAGGTTTGGGCTGCGTTGTGCTCGTTTTTCTTATGTTTCGACGCCGTTTCTTCAAGTATAAATGATATCATATTGACAAAATGAGCTCCGATTTCTTTTTTGATTGAATAATTAGGTATGTATCGTAATTACGGACTCGTAGCAAAAAGAATCGTTGAATTTGGACATCGTATGAAGATTTTATGGTCATTTTACTAAGATTTAGGTTGCCGATTTTTTAAATTAATTACGAAATTACCACTGATGTCGTATTTAAAAATCTGCAGTATTTGTAAATATTAAAACCTACATATCTTATTCATTATAAGATCAAATTGAGTGATTCAAAATAATTTCACCAGGAATCCATTGGAGGCATAAGAAGCGAATTTCGAGATCGTTTGACACAGGAAATGAGGCAGAATAGCTGGCAGAAAAATATATAAAATTTGTGTTTGTTCATTCGGTTATATTTTGAGTTAGGGAGCTCGTATTTGGGCGATTTTGGATGCGATTTTCACCATATGGATTGGGGTTAGTGTTCTCTACTCGATTTTGGTTATATTTCATGAATCTATCTTCGTTTGTGGGATTTGATTGATGATTTCAAAGTGAAATTGAGGGAGTTAGGGTTTGAGTTTTGGATAATTTTAAGTGAGGATTTGAGGGACCAAACGGAGTCCAATTTTGACAAATTTTATATGGTTAGACTCGGGAAAGGACTCGGGTTTTAATTTTGCCATTGTTGACTGATTTCGAGATGTGGGATCGGGGGCTGACTTTTGGATTTTTGGTATATTTTGTAATTTTTATTGTGGAACTCGATTCTTTAGACTATGCAAATAGTATTATTTTGATTTTGGTTACACTCAGGGCTTTTGGAGACCGA
Source organism: Nicotiana glauca (assembly GCA_026770625.1). Taxonomy (NCBI): domain Eukaryota; kingdom Viridiplantae; phylum Streptophyta; class Magnoliopsida; order Solanales; family Solanaceae; genus Nicotiana; species Nicotiana glauca. The sequence continues at coordinate 13,577 of MU688793.1, read as the reverse complement.
GTCTAGAGACGAGGGCATCCCATAATAGGATTTTACACTATTGAGGTAAGTAATAGTTTTAATTCTGGCTTTGAGGGTATAAACCCGGAGAATTTGATATCATATGATTGTTTAGAGGTGATACCCACGCTGGGTGAAGGGCGTGTGGGTGTATACCTCGAGGGATTGAGACTTGGTCCGCCCCTTGAGGTTGCGAGGCCTAGTAGTTATTATCTGTGTTTAAGTAGTTACTTGTTGTTGAACTTGTCTGCCTTCATATTAGAGATCATGCTTAGGCTTTATTAATTCTCACATTATTTGTACTCAATCATAGAAATTATTGTACATGTTTACCTCAGTGTCTGTGATTTGCTAATATGTTGTGATACTTGTTGTGGTATGTGTTCACTTATTTGTTGATGATGGTGAGGCTAGTAAGGTACATGATTGAGTGAGACCGATGGCCTGATTGTGAGGATATTAATACCATAGCGCGTGAGTTGTCCGCGTAGCACGTGAGTTGACCGTGCAGATCTAGGTATTGATATGATGTCCTGGTTGAGAGGATATTAATACCATAGCGCGTGAGTTGTTCGCATAGCACATGAGTTGACCATGCGTGTCCAGGTATTGATACCATAACACGTGAGTTGTCCGCATAGCACGTGAGTTGACCGTGCAGATCCAGGTATTGATATGATGGCATGTGAGTCGTCCGTGCTTAGCGCTTGGGATTTGGGAGCCCATCCGGAGTCTGTACACACCCCAGTGAGCACAGAGTGTTGAGTGTATTGACTGTTGAGTGCTGAGTACGAGTGTTGAGTGATGGAGTGACATTGCTGTGAGGTTTCATTTACTTTTGATGTTGCTGCATTTATCTGTTAAATTTTCGTGGCATTTACTGAGTCATGGAATTTACCTGTTTATTCCTGTTTTTTTTAAATTGCAAAAAATAAGTAATTGGACTGGTTTGCTTAGATCTTCACTACTACTCAGTTTCTTAGTTATTTTTGTTAATACTGAGTCGATTCTACTCATACTACACCCTGCACTTTATGTGCAGATCCAGGTGAGTGAGAGTGCGGCGATTGTTGAGTTCAGGCCGGCTATCTTTGGAGATTGCAAAGTAGCTGCTAGCGTCCGCAGGACCTTGTTACTCCTTTTATCATTTCTTCTTTGGACAATTAGAAAGTTTATATATCTCAGTTCATAGTTTTAGACGCTCATGACTTAGTGACACCCCGATGTTTGGGACTCATTTTCGTATTTTATATTATTTATATTTAGAGTTGGTTTAGTTTATCAGGAATTAAATTATTTGAAATGTTTTATTAAATTCTTATTATCAAATTAGTAGTAATATTTTGGGAATAGGCATGCCTTGTAATACGATAGGCGCCATCACGACCATGGTTAGATTTTGGATTGTGACACATATAAGCCTTAGTAAGGTATTTCCATGTCGTTGAGGTCACCTTTGTTGAGGTCACCTTTGTTGAGTTTGCACTAATAGCTATCCTTGGCCACGTATGCCATTTTGCAAAAACAATCCAATCATGTCTTGCATGTGTCCAATCAAAGGTGTTATGGCATCGCATAGTGTCTCGAGTCACTAGCTCTATTTGGTCTTATTTTTTCTTATTTCGGTATGGATCCATGTACCAGAGCTCTAGCATGACAGATACCTCAGGACCATTGCATTTGGGAGCATGTCTGAGGAAACTTTTATGTTTTGAGTCTATTTCTGTGGTGTTTTTTTCTACTTTCTAATCATGTCTAGTAGTATTCAGTCCTTTAGTTGGTGCTAGACTTTGTCGTAGTATAGTCGAGTATGTTGTTATCGTACTTCCTTTGATGTATTTGAAAACCAAAAGAATTATAAATGAAAAATCCGAAAAGATTTTTGTTTTTAGTTTATTTTGTCCATTACTTTTCCAGAACTACGCTTGATCTGATTCATAAGGGACATGATAAGTAGGCAAGCTACATATGGTTCGATCGAATCATTATCAAGAAAAAAGGAAAAAAAAGAAAAAGAATAAAGAGAATGAAGTTGTGGGACGTGAGAAATGAGAGGAAAGAAAAGAGCGATAATCAGAAAGAAAAGAGGGGGAAGGAAATCAAAAACCAAGCAAAAATGAAAATGAAGAGGAAACGGGGCAAGAAGAGTGAAATTGGGATGATTCTATATGACCTCATACCCACGAAGTCATTTTAGAATCGATAACTGTGACTAGGTGCATTGCACATAATGTGAGATTATCTTATGTTAAATGCCCTAATGCTAACGTGATGACTTCATTTTGTTCCTCTTTGTTATCTTTATTATAGCAGAAGGGTGGTTGGTTGTGGTTCTTAAACTGGTAACTCTTTCCTATAACATAAAATCAAAAGGCAATAGCAGACGACAACATAGTTGAGTTGGTTGATACTGGTACCTAAAAGCAATTGGTTGACCAGGGCACTGAGTTGGTTGAAGAGGTAATAATGTTAAGACAACACATGGCTCACATGTATCAGGCTTAGATGGCTGGGAAGGCACCACCCCTGCCACCACCTAGCTTTCTAGATGGTACCCTTACCCAAGCTTTGGTCATAGTGCCAGATGATCTACCATACTCTCCAGATTTTCCCGCTTATCACAGCTTTCCCGACCTCCCTAGTAGCTCCATCGTTCATCCTCCAACTACATTTCCAAAAAATATCCCTCATGTCATATCCACTACCTCCACCATCACAGTTTCTCAACAACCTCTTTTTAGGTACAACAGTGAACACCAGTTCAAACCTCATGATACCTAATACTAACCCCCAGGGTTGGCCCACGGGGTCCCGAACTCATATAATCATAGCCCTTGAAATGCGCCTCATGTTGAAAATGAAAAGTTCACAAGGAAAGAAGAGCGAGATGAGATATCCAGAAAGCTAAAAGGTATAGAAAAATCCTTAAAGAACATGCAAGGGATGGGAAATCAGATTAACATGGCTTACAATGACTTGTGTATGTTTCCTAATATTCATCTGCCCGTGGGGTTTAAAATGCCAAAGTTTAACTTGTATGACGGGCGTGGGGATCCAGTAGCCCATCTGAAGGGTTATTGCAGTGAAATGAGAAGTATTGGTGGGAAAGATGATTTGCTGATGGCCTATTTCAGTGAGAGCTTGATTGGGGCAGCCTTGGAATGGTATACCCTTCAAGATGTCACTAAGTGGCACACATGGGATGACATGGCTCAAGATTTTGTTTGACACTTTCAGTACAATCTAGACATTATCCTAGACCGCTCCTTCCTATCTAATATGGAAAAAATCCCGAGGAAAGTTTTTGAGAGTTTGGGATCAAATGGAGGGAACAAGCTGCCCAGGTCAGTCCCCTAATTGATGAAAAAGATATGGTTGAGCTTTTCCTACAAGCCCAGGGGCCCACCTACTTCAGTTATTTGATCCCGGCCTTGGGTAAATCTTTCAATGATGTGGTAAAAATGGGGGAGATGGTAGAAGAAGGAATTAAGTCAAGAAAAATCATGAGTTATTCTGCATTGAAAGATACTACAGAAGACATTTAGAACATCTCAGTAAATTTGGGGGGAGAAAGAGAAATAGAAAAGATGTTGTCGACCCTCGCCAACGACAAGATCCAGTGGGCATTCTTGCTCAACACTTTCAGCCTCGATATCGACCCCATGAATATCATTGTACTCCAGATAATCCTCCCCAATGCTACTTCTCTCCACAAAATCCCCAAAGTCATACCTCACCTTCCCATAACTCTATCCACAATGTAACACTATATGCTCCACATCCACAAGACCCGCAATGGCCTGAACCATCTCCACTAATGTCTTACCCACCTCCTCAAGCATATCAACCACCTACCCGAAAAAGGTTCCAACTGAGGCCGGGATACAAAATGAAAAGGCAACACCATAGAGAAAAGTCTTTCACTCCTATTAGAGAATCATATGCCAGTCTGTTCCAAAGGTTGAGGCAATTGGACATGTTGAAACCGATTCAAATAAAAATTTCTAACCCCCTTCCAAAGAATTTTGATTATTCTCAAAGGTGCACATATTGATCTAATGCCATGGGGCACGGTATAAAAAAGTGTTGGCATCTGAAAAGAACAATCCAGAAGCTTATTGATGTAGGTGACATTACCGTATAAAATCCTGATGCAGCAGATACTACCCAAAGTCCATTGCTTGTTCACAATAAGGCGCATATGGTGGGCATGATTTGTGTTGAAAAGGAATATGAGAACTGTTCTAAGATCCTCGGAGGGACACTTGCTTCAAATCTTTCAGCGCTATTAGTCTTGATTCTGAAATTTGGTCCTAAAAACGAGTCGGCAAAAGGGACCCCAAAGACACCCGCTGAGGTCAATATGATTGAAATTGGTAAATGTCTGGGTAATGTCAATATGCGACTCAGTGGCTAAGATGCTGATCTTGGTAATTGTAAAGACACTCCTTACTTGGTTAGCCATGAAGGAGCCCTGGTAGTTTATTTTGATGTCATTTCTATTGTCCGGGTTATTTTAGGTTGTACTCCAGATATTATCTTATGAGTCAAACCCTTCTACCCTTTTATTTTGCCTAGCTCTATTAGTCTTGTTACCTCATTTTAGTGTTCTTTAGTCGTTCCAGGGTAGTAGCCCTAGTTTTGTGTTGCTTGTTTAATGCAATCTCCCATTTTCTATTATTTCTAGTCAGTTTTTGTTTATTTCTCTTTTTCTTTTATATTTCTTTTCATGGTGACTCTAGTGGCATGAACTGCATGCATACTTCTAAGCCTGGTCTTAAAAGTTAGTCTAATCATGAAACAATGAAACAAGTTTTGAAGATGACAGGGACATTTGAGGGAAATAAGTAAAGAGTTGGACATTTAGAGATCATTTAAAGCCCGAATTGTGTGAAACTGGGTGGATAGTTTGGGAAGTTAAGAGGACTACAAGAATTTGTTACAAAAGAGCGTGTCCCAGACAATTTGAAGTGAGGAACTTTGTGTTCAAGTGCATCTCAAGTTACAAGATAAAGCAAGGGAGTTTGCTCCAACCTAGAAGAAAAAATTCATTATGGAAAAGAATTACTTAACCAAAGTTTCATACTTGGAAAGGCACTACAGAAAAGTGGAAGGCATATCTGTGATATCAATGCCGATGCTGCAAAAGAAATGCTATGAATTATCTTCATTTTTCATCCTCAAATTGCATGTGTTGAACTTGGCATTTTCAAAGGTTGGGAGGCCCTCTTTTATCTAACCAAACACTTTATGCCCTTCGGTACCCTTTTGAGCTTGTACTGATTTCTTTGACCTCCCCTATTTTCGAATCAAGTTAGAGTCATAAAAAAAATAGAAAAAAAAGTTCATGTCCTCATAGGTTTGTTTTAGAAAGTTCATCGCAAAAGAAAAAAAAGAAACAGAAAGAGAGATAAAAAAATAGTTAGGTCAGATGTTTGAACTATGTTCGACCTGATTCTTGTTCCCACAAGATACGTAGGCAGCCTTACGGTTTGGCCGCACTAAATAAAATATTTCATAGTCTCACGAAGTCCAGAGTGGGGCAATATTTCTTAGAAATTTCATCTCAAAAAAAGAAGAAGAGAGAATCAAATTCTCTTGTTTTAGAAAGTGGGGCAAAATTTTGAAATAGATTCCAAAAGTTGTAAATAAATTATTCCTATTATCTTAGTTATTTTGAGCCTTTATGATGTCCTTTCTTTCTAACCCTGTCCAAAAGTCACACTACAGTACAAAAAACACCTCCCAGATAATCTTTAAGAGTGCTGAGTTAGTCATGCCAGAAGCATATGATATTTTTACCATGGTTAATGCCTTTTCATCTGCAGAATCAGAGGAAATAAGAAGAAAAGAACAAAATTAGAGAGTCTTATTGGTGAAAACCTTCACAGGCACCATAAGGAGGCGGTGAGTTAAGAGAAAGAACAAAATGAGAGAGGCTTGATGGTGAAAACCCTTCGGGCACTACAAGTCGAATAAGGATTGCGAATCTAATAGAAAAATTGGATCATTGGAGTTTCCAAAGGTTAAAGGTACAACAAGAATTGAAAATTAGACTTACTAAATAGATTATGCCACCTAATCCAAAATGCATGTCATGGTCATTAGAGTTGGTATCCACATATGATAAGTTTCTATTTAGTAATTTTCTTGTTAGATATTATCTCTTTCCATTGTCCCCTTGATATGTTCCTCTTGCTTTAATTAAGTCCTCTTTTTGAGTCTATTTGGTCAGAATAAGTGAGAAATGACTTCAAAGTTTGCTACCAGCTTTCTAATTGCACAAAGTGGGGTCTGGCTAGTACATCAAAGTGGCTTAAGTCAGGAAAAAGTAGCATGCGCAATGGGTTGGTGACAATTGACGTGTTTTGGGATTCATGTGAAATTCAAAGGTTCAGTAAATGTCTATTCATGAGCACAATGCAATAGATAGAGGGATTTAGGGATTGAATGGATCAGAGGTGTTTTCTATGATAAAGTTTGACAAGAAAATGGTTAGCCAATAACAAACAAGGTCTACAAGTTGAAATCAAAGTTATCATGGCAAGTATAGGAGCAATCGCCTCAAAGTCAAGTCCACAAACCAACCACCCTGTTTAAACTCACAAGTTCTCTTTGTTTGAAAGAAGGACGAAGACTATGTCCAAATCAAAGCTTGGAAGCTTGAATTTTTCAAGTGCCGTCCCAAATTTTGTCAGTACAAAGGCTGTTTGAGAAGGTTTTTACTTGCTAGGCATTCCCTTAGTTGAGAAAGTTTTTACCTCCTACACATCCCCTAGTTGGGAAGAACCGTACCTCTAAGGCATTCTCCCTAGTCGGAAGAGTTTTTAGCTTTCCTTAAGTTCAGGGGTCCCGCCTGCAGAACAAGGTTAGTTTTAGTTTCCTTAAATTATTAATCTTTAGCATTCCTTAAGTTCAGAGGTCCCGCTTGTGAGCACGTGATTTTTGCCCTAAGCAAATTATTCCAAGAGTTTCAAATAAAATGATTTTTATATTTTTATGAATTTTGCTGCATTTTTGTGATAATTGGTTGCATAATAATTCATATTAAAAAATACAAAAATATGCATTTATATTAGGAATTTAATTTCACATTTAGGTATTAAGTAGGTATTAATTCATTTTAGAACAATTTAAAGAAAATCACAAAAATAGTTCTTAAGCAATTTTAATTGATGACTGTTATATTCATTTTTAAATATGATTTTTTAAATAATTTTAGGAGTTAAATGATGTAATTAGATTTTTATCTTAATTTTTACATTTTTATAAGATTATAAAAATACAAAATAAAAATACAAAAATACAAAAATGAAAACAAAGCAAAAGGAAAACAAAAGGGAATAAATGAAAGGAAATGGACTGATTGGCTATCTTGGGCTGAAATTAAGCCAAGCCCAAATCACACCTGCACCAGCCCAACCCTATCCAAACCACCCGGCCTATTTTTTTTCCGATTAAACGACGCCGTTTGGGCGTTAGTTAATCTTGGCCTTTCATTTCCAATGATCTAACGGATCTCGATAGCTCTTAAGGGTTAAGTATAATGGTCCGAAAAATAACCCTTAACCCTGAAAATAAAACATATTCACCATCGTCTCTCTTCCTCCACCCCTCACTGAACCTCGCCGGAACACTACCGCCGACGAGCGTGATTTAAACCAATAGCTCCCAAAAATGCACCACCAGACTCCCTTCTCTCCCTCATTACAAATATGGTGTTACTTTCTCTCAAATCTTATCCTAACCCCTCGAATAACACCATTTCTTTCGCCGGAACCCTACCGCCGGCAAACAATACCTACTCCAACGGCCACCAAAATAACACCCCCAACTCATCTCGTTCCCCTCTTTCCGACCTTGCCATTAGTTTCCTTCAAATCTCGCCGGAAAACTTCAAATCTTGATTTTAAGTTTTCCGGCCAAGACCCAAAGTATACCAAATAATCCCAAAATAACACCCTAGGTTTGCCTTAGCCTCCTCTACCTAACCCCCATACCCATTTGTTTCAAACATGCCCGGAACTCCTTGAATATGAATTTTTAAAATTTCTGGCCAAGAACACTAACTCAATTCTTGGGGATTCTTGACCGTAATATCCTTAATTATGTGTTTTCTTTTGAAAACATACCATTAGGGATGTTACGGATCAAGAATCCTGGAGGATTCAAGCAACCATGGCTGGCCGGAGTTCCAGTGTTAGTAAGTCATTTTTTTTATCCTCTAATTCCATTTTTTCTTTTATTATTTCTGTTTTCTGATTTTTGCTTGTTAGAAATTCTGTTAATTGAATTAATTAGTAATGCATGTTTTAAGTTAAATGTCATTCTATCATTTAATTTGTCTTAATCATTTCTAGGCAGTCAACTCGTTAGGTGTCAATGTAGGATTAATCAACAATTAATTGGATTTCTGTTCGTTTGTAGTTTGATTAGGGAGTAATTAAGGTTCCAGTAGTTAATTCATGATTAATCATTAGTTGGTTTGATAATATTGATGGTTTGGATATAGATGATTAGATTTTTGTTTGGTAATTGATTAATCATGGTCAATTGGGAGGTAAAAATAGTTAGTTTGGTTAACAAATTCAGGGATAAAAAGGGTTGAGGTTCAATAAGATTAGTTCAGTAATTGTAAGGGGTAAAAAGGGTAGTTTAGAAAATAGAAAAGGGTAGTTTAATTAGATTTAGTAATTTCTAAAATGAAGTGAGGATAGTATAGGAATTATAATGGGTATAGAATCTTCTAGATTGGGCCTTAGTATAGATTTCAATAAAATAGATGTAGTTACTTGTATAACAAGTCAGAAAATGAGGGGTAGAAATGGAAATAAAATAGGGACTAATGAGTAAAATAAAAATCTGAAGTTTGCACCCTAAGTTTGCCTATAAATAGGCATTCATTTGCCTTGTATAACAAGTTTGGAGCCTAAAAAATTCTCCCCAAAACTCTTCTTCCAATTTCAGATTTCAATTTGAATTTTAAACCTTCTAAAATCCAAAAACATTATAAAATCAACAGAAAAATCAAATTTTTTTTACTGTTCTATTAGAATTCAAGTCAATTTTGATTTTTAAGGGATGAGTTGTATTGTCTAAGCTCCTGAAAATTTAGAGGCTCGATATGTTGATTTTTGGTTCCATTTCAATTAGTATTTGAGGTTTAAGTGGCTGCTGTGGGTTATTTGCTATTGTTGTTGGTGTTTGTTGAGATCTATGGTATTTTTGAGTTCAATCTACCCTTACATTGGTTGCCTAATTGATTGCTGAGGGTCGTTTGATAGTTCTGCTGTCCTAATCTATATCCAGCTAGCCATTTTGATTATTCCTGGGTTAACTCCATTGCTGCTGCTCGAAATTATTGTTGTAGCTGACCTTTCCTTCTCTTCATTGTTCCATATCCAGGTACTTCTAGCTCCGATGCTATGTGAGGAATCAGACATACTTGTATCCATTTCTGAAGTTCAATAACGAGCAAAAATATTATATGAATGTACTGCTATATATTCGTTTTGATTTGGTGTATGCAATGCTATTTGAATAATAGTTAATGATGATGAGAAGATTTCTGGACTGTTAAAATTAGTGTTAGTAAAGTTGTTTAATACAATTGTTTCATATAGTAAATCTCATTTCATTTAGAATTCGGATGCTATGTGAATGAACATTGAATTACACCTAGATCCAGGTCCCAAAGAATTTGACAGTGATAAGGTTTAATATAGTGCCAGAATCACGTTTTAACACTAGTTTCATTTTTGCTCAATAGTCTACAAACTTATACACAAAGTTGTATCTATATGTTTTTATATTAATAGTATACAAACCTACAAATCTATATAGTGAATTACATTTATTTGTTTTTGTTTTTGTAATTGCAATTTTATTATTAGATTCTACATTATCACCAGATTACTCATTTTATTATTTCTTTGTGTGAATGATTGAAATGCTGGTATCAAAACCAACGTAGGAAGTTAAAGATTCATTTTGAAAAATCAAAATTTTACCATTTGATTAACAACCAGGCTAAGTAATCATTTTTGGGCCTACTCACCCATCCCGAAACCCATAGCATTAATACATTAATTCAATGAGTTAGTTGCTTTCCATAGTCCTAGGATTAACTATTGAGGCCTAATAGAATCATTGTAGGCTGAAAATAGTTTAAGATCATGGGATTAATTTTAAATATAAATTTGGGTTTTGAATTAAGTAGCGGGTTCAAGCTAAAAGGGTTTCTCCTTTTGTTTGAATTCGGACTTGAATTCAAGACTCGAATTTATGTTTATGAATTAATTGGCCCTTAGAGAATAATAAATAAAAATTTTAGTTTACTTTAGGATTGGCCTTTTAATAATAATATGAGACGAGCCTCGCCAAACAAATATATAATTACGGAGCCCTCATCAATTACTTAATAGTGCTACGTATTCGGGATGGACCGTTTAGCGAATTTCACGACCTTCCCAAAAGATAACAACACGTTAGTCACTTTAGGCGTGTATTTTATTAATATTACCTTCCTAAATATGGGTGCACATTTATGTGACCCAAATCCAAATCTCAACGAAGTTGAAATGTGTCAAAAACCACGGGCGCACTGGTGCGACGTGGTTCGAGATATATTTTCACGATGTTGCAATTCTTATTAAAAATAATTATAATAAAGGCGGGTTACTAATAAAAGGCACATAAGCTAGCATGTATTAAAATCAGATAAAATCAAATACAACAGTTGAGCGACCGTGCTAGAACCACGGAACCCGGGAATGCCTAACACCTTCTCCCGGGTTAACAGAATTCCTTACTCGGATTTCTGGTTCGCGGACTGTAATACAGAGTCAATGTTTTCCTCGGTTCGGGATTAAAACCGGTGACTTGGGACACCATTAATCTCCCAAGTGGCGACTCTGAATTGTAATAATAAATTCCGTTCCGATTGTCCTTTAATTGGAAAAACTCCTTTATGCCCTTGCGGATGTAGTGTAAAAGGAGGTATGACAGCTCTGGCGACTCTGCTGGGGAAAAGAACTCAGAATATTTTGTTCAGGGTTCAGAATTCGAGCTTAGATAAATTGTTGTATTTGGTTATATCTAATTTTCCTACATGTTTATGCTTAATGTGCTAAATGTTTACCGCTTTGATACTATCTGAACTGTATATAAACTGTGCCGAAACCCTTCTCTTCTCACCTTCGGGGATGTGCTTACTGGTTAAGACTCCCTATTCTGTTAGTGTCAATAGCCTGAAATAAGAAAGAGGTCGGACGATCCCGCGGGTACCCGGTATGTAGCCCCCTCCTCGACTCGAGTTGTCCGCTCGGGTACACAGTCTAGAACACATACCCAGGTTTTGAACTTAGAATAACTTGACTTCATGCCGGATCCCTAGTAGGAGCGCTTATTTGCATCACGTGCATATGACTTAGGGGACTCAACACAGGGGTTGGGTCCGTCTAGGACAGGTAACCGGAAATGAAAAGACCACCATGATGCATTTTACGTGTTGCATTTATTTGTCTCGGGCTCGCATGCTGACCGGCTTTTGAACATCGAAAATTTTGTAAAATTGAGAAAAAAAAGAGAAAAGAGAAAAAGAGAGAAATAACAGTTAGGGAGTTAATTGATTATCTTAGAAAAACCAATGACCAAGTACTGTCGAAACTCTGCCGAAATTTTGAGAAAATAAAAAAAGAAAAATAGGAAAAAGAGTCTTTTATTGTGGAAAGTTGTTTGTTGAAAAAGAAAATGAAAAAAAGTCTTTATTTTAGTTTGGAAAAAATAGGTTGTTTATTTGTTTCTTAAAATGAAAAAAAAATCGTTATTTTGTCTTGTTTTCAAAAATAGAAAAGGAAAATAGTTTGTCTTGCCATGAAAAATGAAAACGAAAAAAAAAGTCTTTATTTTAGTTTGGAAAAAATAGGTTGCTTATTTGTTTCTTAAAAATGAAAAAAAAGAAGAGGAAAAACCACAAAAAGGCAAAAAGAAAAGAAAATAGCAGAAAAACAAAGAAAATCAATAAATACCCTAACGCTAACATGGTGGCTTCGTTTTGTCATTCCAGAAAGGTGGTTGGTTTATGGTTTTAAAACGGTAATTCCTCGTTGCAACACAAGGATAAAAGGCGATGGCAAACAACAATAGAATTGATGTGGTTAGTACCGGTACTCGACAGCATGTAGATGAACGGGATAATGGATTGAGTGAAGAGATGCAGATGTTAAGACGACACATGGCAGATATGCATCAAGCCTGGATGACTGGGAAGGAACCACCCCCGCCACTACCAATATTTCCTGTCATACCCACTACCCCTAACAATGAATACAGGAAGAGCCCTCGGGATGAGCTTCATACCGGAAATGAAAAGGTCACAGGAAAAATAGGGCAAGATGAAATAGCCATAAAGCCGAAAGAACAATCCTTAATAAACATGCAAGGAATGAGAGGCCATGGTAACATGGCTTGCAAAGAACTGTCTACGTCCCCTGACGTTCGCCTACCTGCAGGATTCAAAGTGCCAAATTTTAACTTGTACAATGGGAGTGGAGATCCGGTAAATCACCCGAGGGTCTATTGAAATGAAATGAAAAGTGTTGGAGATAAAGATGATTTGTTAATGGCATACTTCAGTAAGAGCTTGACNATCTCAGACGGAAAAGAAACCCAAGGAGAGTTTTAAGGATTTTTGGCTCAAGTGGAATGAACAGGTTGCTCGGGATGGTCCTGCCGTTAACAGAAAAAGTGTTGCTGAGCCCCATCCACAACAAGGTCCGGTAATTGTTCTTGCCAAACCCGTTCAACCTCAACACTAACCCCAAACCTATCCCCTGAACAACACCCGATCTTTTGTCCAACCATCAGGTCATTGCCTCCGCCGACGATAGGGTCCGGTGGTCGTTCTTGCTAAACATTTTCAACCACAATACTGACCCCGTGAACTTCCCCAAACTCCACATAAGCCACCCCATCTACTAAACAACATCCGGCCATTTGTCCCACCACCAGGTCACTCCCGGAAGCAGGCACCAGCAACCCAAAACTCTCGCGTGTTTTCACAACACTTTCAAGCATCCAACAATCCTATAAAACTGAGGCATGGAGGGAAACAAAGCCAAAAGGATAATTTCACGCCCATCGGCGAATCCTACACAAGCTTGTTTAAAAAGTTAAAACATTTTGTCCTGATTAGGCCGCTCCTTGGAGATACTCTATGTGAGGACGTGATTTTTGCCCCAAAGAAAATTAATCCAAAAATATAATAAAAATGATTTTTTGTGTGTAGTTTGTTGATAATTGTGTGGAAATACCAGTATTTATTGAAAAGAAACAAAATACATTTTTGTATTAAATATGAAAATACAAAAAAAAAATATAATAAAAAAATTACCCTTAATTTTAGAAAATTAGAAAATTAAAAGAAAAATATAAAATACAAGGAATAATAAAATACAAGAGTAATACAAATACAGAAAAAAAATAATATAATACGAAAATACAATAAAATACAAAATACAACTTGTAATACAAAGAAATTGGGCCAAATAATAAATTCAGTGGCCCAATCAACACAA
>MDKF010123717.1:0-10000 GCA_026770625.1 Nicotiana glauca | reverse complement strand
CGACATTGGAAGAAATAGCAGGCTATGCAGGTCTCAACGGAAACATGCGAAATAGATATCCCTTATCACCGAGACGGGTCACACTCCACAGGTTCTTAGATTTGCTGAATATCAATCGGGATGTCCAAGATCCGTGTCTAGCGGAAGGGTGTTGTACTTTGCATTTTCTCTATCATCGATATAGCAACCCGAGGGGCTTCGAAAAACCTAACACCGTCCTGACACACGCTGGAAATAAGGACAAATGGGAGGCTCGGCGAGGGTTAGAATTTATGGTGGATTTTCTAGGGATAGTGATTTGCCCAAGGAAAGATGGAAATATAGACCTCAGGCTAGTAGGAATAGTGGATGTAGCCATGAAGAAACCTACTAGCACGGTGGTTTCCTTGATTGTAGCGGAGATATATCGGGATTTAACTAAGTGTCGGGAAGGTGAGAAATTCTTTCAGGGTGTAATCTCTTATTGCAGATGTGGATTCAGGAGCATCTATGCCACCGCACGGGATACATGAATTTCGGGTTGACTGGACTTAGTTGCATCAATGAGTTTGAGACCCGGGTCACAGGCATTAAATTTCCCGAAGGTGTTGAGGCTTGGTCATCATGTTTGAGATCATTGAATGCGGATAAGGTTGAATGGGCTTATGGGTGGCTTCCCGATACTGAAGTTGTCTACACTTCAGCAGAAGTCCCATATATTCTTCTAATGGGTATTCGGAGCATACAACCTTATGCGCCTTACAGGGTCCTGCGGTAATTTGGGAGGTTCCAAACAGTGCATAATGATGAGGATTTGAGTGAACAAATTATTGAGTTGGGTCCAAAAGCTACTTTCCCGGAAGCAAGAATTAGAAAAATATGGAATGAAAGTCGGTTTCTGCAATCTGACACTATGATACAAGACCGAGCAAAGGGTGAAGTGGACCCCAAGTATTTGATATGGTTCGGCAAAAGGTTCCAGATTCCTGGGAGACCCGCTAAGAGACCCCATGTACAACAGTTTACTGATGGAGCCCAAGTCCAATGGGAATAGTTAGCAAAAGAGAAGGAATATCGAGCTAAAATTGGGGCGTTGGAGCAACAGATGCGGGACCTTCAATTTAAGAAAAGTGTGCAAATTGTGGCTGATGAAGGGGAGAAAAAGAAATTAGCCCAGGAAAATGAAACTCTTAAGGCACAGATTCAACAAATGAAAATAAATGCTAGAAATCGAGAAAGAACCGTGTCTGATGAACAATTGATCAAGGGATTGAAAAAACAAGTCTCGGATTGCCAAGAAGAGTTAGAAAAATCTGAAAGGAACATGGCGAGACTTCGAGCACACTGGGCCAAGAAAACTGAGGAAAGAGCCCAGTATGTTCAACAGATAAAAAGAGACTATGAAGGGACCATTGCCAACATGAGAAGAAAAGCAAATGCTCGGGAAGAAAAAGCGGCCCGGTTAGACAAAAATTTTCAGGATGAAAGGGATCATTGTTATGAGATGATTCCTGAAATGCAAAAGGAAATAAAATTACTACAAGATCTTCATCTCCAAGATTCTCAAGTACTTGAAGCCCGGACCCGACAAATAAGCCGACTTCTCCAGGAAAAGGGCCAAATTAGGGAAAGGATTCGGGGCATTGCATGCTATGTTGTTAAAGGGTGCCAGGATGGTAAAAAGATGGGTTATGCCACTTCTTCTGCAGCAGTGATGACATTTGTCTGACAAATTATGAATGATTTGGAGCAATTACAAAGGGGTCTTGCGAGCAGGCCCACGGCGATGCCGAATGATGCCCCGCGGGCCCCAAGGTTTGAAGCTTTGATGTATTCCTAAAACTATAGTCAAGTCTTGAGTCTGTATCTTTTGATTTTGAAAATGAAACTAATAGTTTAGTAGTGATGTAATCAGTTGTCATTAATGAAAATTTGAAAATTCCCAAAAAATTGTATTTCTATTTTTCTTATTTTTGATTTTATCTAATTCAAGCACAGTTGCGATATATAGGCAATTTTCATAGGACCGATCGTAACCATATGAAAAATATGAAAAATACAGTAAGAATAAAAGTCAAAAGAACAGTGAAAAAATAAAAGAAAAGTAGAAAAGAAAAAGAAAGAAAAGAGAAAGAGAGAGGGAAAAACCGCAACAAAAGAAAATGGCAAAGCAAAGAAAAAGGCGAGAATAAAAGAAAAAAGACATAATTGAGAAAGCCGGGATGACGCACGTGGCCGAGCAAATGCATATTAGAAACCGATAACTGCCTAGGTGCATCCATGGTCCAAATGTGTGACTATTTGTTTGATAATGCCCTAACCACTAATAACGCTGTTGTTGTTGGTGAGTCCAGACAGGTAGTTTAGCTAGCTAGAATTCTGGCAACTCATCCATATAATACCCGGTCCAAAGACATATCGAAAATGGTTAGCCAAGAGATCGAAGCAACTATTGTTGACCCGGCTGGGGAGGAAGAAATAGTGGATGTTAATGCTATGAAAGAGGAAATTTATAAGCTGAAACAACAAATGGCCGAAATGTACCAGGCCTGGGAAAAAGGACATCCCCTGCCAGTTTATCCTGCCAATCCTGCCTATGTTCCGCCACCAGTTCGATCACAAGATCCTCCTACCGTGAACTCTTCTCCAGCCTACCCTACCTATCCACCATATTATGCAACCACTTCTCAAACACCACCACCTCCACCACCAAAGCAAATCCCACCACCTCCACCACCAGTTGCTCATATGTACATGGCTCCTCCACCTGCCATGTTACACAAGTCTTCAAGTGAACCTTTGTTCCACACTCAAGAAAACCATTACTATCCACCCGAGCCCACTTTTAGACCTCATGAGCCTTACTCTTATACTCCTCTTATTGATATATCTGAAGAAGAAAAAACTCCCAAGAACCCTGAGCAGGAGAAGATGATACGCAAATTAAAAAGCCTAGAACAATCGTTCCGAACATGCAAGGTCTTGGAGGACAAGTAAGTGTCGCTTATAAAGACCTGTGTTTGTTTCCAGAAGTCCAACTGCCTATGGGTTTCAAATTGCTGAAGTTTGATCTTTATGATGGGCATGGTGACCCCGTGGCCCATTTGAGGGGGTTTTGTAGCAAAATGAGGGGTGCTGGAGGAAAAGATGAATTATTAATGGCATACTTCAGCCAAAGCCTCAGTGGGTCGGCTTTAGAGTTGTATACTAGGCAGGATCACACCCGATGGTATACATGGGATGACTTAGCCCAAGCCTTTGCAAATCATTTTAAGTACAATCTGGAGATTATTCCTGATCGTCTTTCTTTGACCAAGATTGAAAAGAAACCTGGGGAGAGTTTTAGAGAATATGGATTTCGATGGAGAGAGCAGGCCGCGAGGGTTGATCCGCCTATGAAAGAGGGTGAGATGGTAGATTATTTTTTGCAGGCTTTAGAGCCTACCTATTACGGGCATCTAGTGTCAGCAGTAGAGAAAACTTTCAATGAAGTTGTAAAGATGGGAAGCATGGTAGAAGAGGGTTTGAAGTCAAATAATATTATGAGTTATTCCGCAATAAAAACGACTACCCAAGCCATCCAGACTGGCACTGGAGGGGTATTGGGTAAGAAAAAGAAGGAAGAAGTTGCAGTGGTGGAGTCGAGGACATGGTCCAGAGGTCCTTCACCCTATTATCATCAACCTCATCCACATCACCAACCATACCCACATACACCATATGGCCCACCACAACATTACTATCCACCCCCCGTTCCCCACTTCTCAGTTCACCACGCCCAAACTTATCCTCAACCTCAGGCACCCTGGCGTGCACCCACTCCCCAAAATACCTATCATACCCAAAATGCATACCCACCTCCCAGAACCTACAGAAATCCCGGTGGAACCGGTTTCCGACCAAACCTTGCTGCTAAGAATGACAGATTGCAGAAGAAGAAGACTTTCACTCCGCTAGGAGAATCTTATACAAGCCTATTCCACAGGCTGAGGCAGCTTGGAATGTTAAACCCCATTTAACCAAAAATACCAAACCCTCCCCCGAGGAACTTGGACCATTCAGTCAATTGTGAATATTGCTCAGGAGCACCAGGACATGATACGGAAAAATGTTGGCATCTGAAAACTGCCATTCATGAACTTATTGATACTAGGAGAATTGAAGTACAAGCTCCAGAAACTCCCAATATCATGCAGAATCCATTACCGACTCATCATGAGACTCATATGATTGAGTTAGTACAGAAGGGAGAATACAAGAAGCCATCGCAAACGGTGATGATGATTAAGGCAAGTGAAAGTAAAGAAGATGAGAAGTTGACTGGTGGGAAAGCCTTGGTCGTAGTGGAACAGATAGTCAATGAGCCAGTGATTATGGTAAAACCAGAGCCTGTTAAAGTAACAATACCAGGAGAGAGTTGCTAAGCCTGTGTTGGTTGTAAAGGGCGCCCGTGCAGAACCGGTTATCATCAAACCGGAAATTTAGTTGCCTGTGGTAGTGAAAAGGCTGTTCTGTGGAATTATGACCGGGTGAGTGTTATGTATAGAGGAAAAGAAGTTAAAGAAGAAGTATGCGAAACGCATGGGTTGACTAGATCAGGGAGGTGCTTTGCCCCTGAAGAATTGAGGAAAGTTAAAGTAGCTAGAGACAATCCGACACTAGTGAAAAGAGCTGTTACTGAGGAGGAAGCTAAAGAGTTTTTGAAAAAATGAAAGCACAAGACTACTCAATCGCGGAACAATTAAGAAAAACCCCGGGCAAATCTCATCATTGTCTTTATTAATCCATTCAGATGAACACCGCCGGGGGCTGATGAAGATTCTAAATGAAGCACATGTGCCAAACAAAATTACTGTGAATCATCTTGAGAAGATTGCAAATTTTTTTTTGAGGTTAACAGGGTAACATTCTCCGATGATGAATTGCCGTTGGAAGGAACTGAACATAATAGAGCCCTTTACCTCACAGTGAAGTGCGAAGATTCCGTGGTGACTCAGGTGTTAATTGATAATGGGTCTAGTGCCAACATTTGCCCTCTCTCTACCCTAGACAAGTTAAAAGTTGACAATGAAAGAATTCATAAGAATAGTATTTTTGTACGGGTATTTGATGGCGGAGGGAAGGACACAGTAGGAGATATTGTGTTGGAGCTAACAATTGGACCTGTGGAATTCACTATGGAGTTCCAAGTGCTTGATGTTGCTGTTTCTTACAATCTTTTATTGGGACGGCCTTGGATTCACGATGCAAAGGCAGTGCCGTCTACTTTGCATCAAATGGTCAAATTTGAATGGGATCGGTAAGAGATTGTGGTCCATGGGGAGAACAATTCTTGTAATGCTATTACACCCTTCGAGGAAGTTGAAGATGATAAAGGCCCGTGGGTGTACCAAGTTTTAAACACCGTGCCAGTTGCTAAAATACCAGAAGGGGAGTGTATTCCTATGCCCAAGGTAGCTGCCGCATCTGTCATGGTGGCAACGGAGATGATAAGGAATGGATTTTTACCCGGAAAGGGTTTGGGAGCTTCACTACAAGGGATCATACAACCAGTGTCCCTTCCTGGAAATCTGGACACTTTCGGGTTAGGTTTCAAACCCACTGCTGCCGACATGCTAAAAAGATGAAGAAGAGAGTATGGACCCTTCCAAAACCTATCCCTTGCCTTTCCCGTTCTTTTGTCCGGTCTAGTACTAAAAGGCGCCCAGCAACAGTAATGCCCAATTCTGTGGTGATAGAACCCGACAAGGAGATGATCAAAAGGTTCGAAAGGTTGTTCGATGAAGTGAATATGATGGAAGCAGGCGAAGGTCCAAGCAAAATTGATGTGCAGATTGTGGGATCTCAGGCCAATCTTAATAACTAGGAAGCTACTCCTCTTCCAACTCGGAAGGAGTCGTGGTAGTTAGTTTTTGATTTTCTTTTGAGTATTAAATCTGGATTATTTCCAAGGTTGTAATTCATATTTCTATGTTCCGTCCATTTGGATGAGTTAAACCTTGTTATCTTACAATTTCAATGAAATGCAATTTCTTTCTCTCTTCATTCTTGATAGCCTTTATTTTTTTCTTTCTTTTTCTTGTACAGTCCATTTTATGCTGGTTTCAATGATGTGTCATGCATGAGGAATTTCCGGCCTAGACTTGATAATCAATGTGAAATAGTGAAAGTTGAGTGTGAGGATGAGATAGAATATTATGACGAGGAATCTTGGAAGAAATCCGTAAAGAATTAAGTCAATTTGAGGAAAAATCCAAACCTAACTTGAATGACACCGAGGGAATCAATTTAGGGGATCAGGGAAATGTTCGGGAAACAAAAATAAGTCTCCATTTGGAAACTCAGCTCAGGGAAGAAATAATCAAGTTGTTGTTTGAGTTCAAAGATATTTTTGCATGGTCGTACGATGATATGCCAGGTTTGAGTACCGATCTGGTGGTCCACAAGTTGCCCACTTATTCATAATGCTCTCCTATCAAGCAGAAGCTGAGAAAATTTAAGACAGATATCAGCGTGAAAATCAAAGAAGAAGTCAACAAGAAGTTTGAGGTGAAGGTCATACGGGTTACCCGATATCCTACCTGGTTAGCCAATGTTGTTCTTGTGCCAAAGAAAGATGGAAAGACCAGAGTGTGTGTTGACTATCGTGATCTCAATAAGGCGAGTCCAAAAGACAACTTCCCACTGCCAAACATCCATATATTGATTGACAATTGTGCCAAACATGAGATTGGTTCTTTCGTGGATTGTTATGCGGGCTATCACCAGATTTTTATGGATGATGAAGACGTAGAAAAGACGACATTCATTACGCCTTGGGGAACTTACTGTTATAGGGTTATGCCGTTTGGGCTAAAGAACGCAGGGGCAACATATATGAGGGCGATGACCACCATTTTCCATGATATGATACATTGATAAATTGAAGTTTATGTGGATGATGTAATTATAAAATCAAGAAAGCAGTGTGATCATGTTAAAGACCAGAGGAAGTTTTTCCAGAGGCTCCGCAGGCACAATCTCAAACTCAATCCAGCAAAGTGTGCATTTGGAGTCCCGTCAGGGAAGTTGTTGGGGTTTGTGGTAAGCCGACGTGGTATTGAATTAGACCCGTCCAAAATCAAAGCCATCCAGGAATTGCCTCCGCCAAAGAGCAAGAAAGAGGTGATGAGTTTGCTCGGTTGGTTGAATTATATCAGCAGGTTCATTGCTCAGCTTAGAGCGGTTTTCGAGCCTATCTTTAAGCTGCTGAAGAAAGATGCTACGATTAAGTGGACGGATGAATGTCAGGCGGCATTTGACAAAATTAAGGATTATTTGGCCAGTCCACCTGTGTTGGTTCCATCAGAGCCGGGAAGACCCTTGATCCTTTATCTGACAGTTTTGGATAAGTCTTTTGGCTGTGTACTGGGGCAGCATGATGTTACGGGAAAGAAAGAGCAGGCAATTTACTACCTCAGCAAGAAGTTCACATCTTATGAGGTAAAATACACTCAACTAGAGAGGAGATATTGTGCTTTGACCTGGGTAGCGCAGAAGTTGAAACATTACTTGTCATCATATACCACTTACCTCATCTCGCGGTTGGATCCGTTGAAATACATTTTTCAGAAGCCCATGCCCACAGGGAGGCTTGCTAAGTGGAAAATCCTGCTCACGAAATTTGATATTGTATATGTGACCCGTACTGCGATGAAAGCACAAGCAGTGGCTGATCACCTAGCAGAGAATCCAGTTGATGATGAATATGAACCGTTGAAAACATATTTTCCTGATGAGGAGACAATGCATATCGAGAAATCGGAACAAGATGAAAAACCTAGGTGGAGGTTATTCTTTGATGGGGCTGCCAATAACAAAGGCGTTGGGATAGGAGCGGTACTTATTTCATAGACAGGGCAACATTACCCTGTTACAGCTCAGCTTCGCTTTTACTGCACCAATAACATGGCTGAATACGAGGCGTGTATTTTGGGGTTGAGGATGGCTATAGACATGGGTGTTCAAAAGATCTTGGTCATGGGCGACTCGGATCTTTTGGTACACCAAATTCAAGGAGAATGGGAGACACGAGACTTAAATCTTATACCGTACCAGCAAGGTTTGCATGAACTATGCCAACGGTTTCAGTCAATAGATTTCAAGCACATTCCAAGGATTCATAATGAAGTTGCTGACGCTTTGGCCACTTTGGCGTCGATGTTGCACCATCCAGATAAGGCTTATATGGACCCATTGCAGATTCAGGTCTGAGATCAGCATGCCTATTGTAATACGGTGGAAGAAGAGCTTGATGGTAAGCCATGGTTTCATGATATCTAAGAATACCTCAGAATGGGAGTATATCCGGCACAGGCCACGGGGAATCAAAAGAGAGCTATTAGACGTTTGGCAAGTGGATTTTTCTTCAGTGGAGGAGTTTTGTACAAAAGAACTCCAGATCTTGGTTTATTGAGGTGCATAGATGCTAATCAGGCTACAATTATCATGACCGAGGTACACGCAGGAGTTTGTGGACCTCATATGAGTGGGTATGTGTTGGAAAAGAAGATTCTCCGAGCAAGTTATTATTGGCTTACTATGGAACGGGATTGTATCAGTTTTGTGCGCAAATGTCATCAATGCCAAGTACATGGAGATTTGATCCATTCTCCACCATCTGAGTTGCATACAATATCGGCACTATGGCCCTTTGTTGCTTGGGGGATAGATGTCATTGGGCCGATCGAGCCAGCAGCATCTAATGGGCACAGGTTTATTCTAGTAGCCATTAATTACTTCACTAAGTGGGTTGAGGTGAAAACTTTCAAATTAGTGACCAAAAAGCCAGTAGTCGATTTAGTGCATTCAAATATCATTTGCCGGTTCGGAATCCCGAAGGCGATTATTACAGACAATGGTGCCAGTCTCAATAGCCATTTGATGGCGGAGACATGTTAGAAGTTTAAGATCACGCACCGCAATTCCACTCCGTATTGTCCTAAGGCGAATGGAGCAGTTGAGGCAGCTAATATGAACATTAAGAAAATACTTCGGAAAATGGTGGAAGGATCCAGGCAGTGGCATGAGAAATTACCTTTTGCTTTGCTAGGATATCGCACTACTGTTCGCACTTCGGTAGGGGCGACTCCTTATTCATTGGTGTACGGTACAGAGCAGTGATACCTGCAGAAGTTAAAATACCCTCCCTGCAGATTAGCAGAAATTGATGATGATGAGTGGGTCAAAGCCCATTTGGAACAATTGAGCTTGATTGATGAAAAGAGATTGGCAGCAGTATGTTATGGACAGTTATACCAACGGAGAATGGCGAGAGCTTATAACAAGAAAGTGCATCCACGGAAGTTCGAAGTAGGGCAATTGGTGTTAAGGCATATCTTACCTCACTAGTCTGAAGCAAAAGGAAAGTTCGCTCCTAACTGGCAGGGGTCGTTTGTTGTAACACGAGTGTTGTCCAATGGTGCATTGTATCTAACAGATGTAGAAGGGAAATGTGTAGGAATGGCTATCAATTCTGATGCAGTCAAGAGATATTATGTATGATTTCTTTATCTTTATGTACCTGATTGTATTTGACATGTTTTGAGATTGAAATGACGAAGGCATTTTGTTCTGCTATCCAAACACTTTATCCTTTGTTAGCCTTTTGAACCTTATTATATTTTCTTTCGTATCCCTCTTTCGGAATCAACAAACAAAACTTAAGAATCGAGCGGGGAATTTAAGCGGAGAAACAAGAGAAAAACAGTGGAAACGAAAAGAAAAGAAAAGAGAAAAAAAAAGAAAAAAAAAAGAAAAAAAATAAAGAAAAAAAAGAAGAAAAGAAAAGAAAAAGAAAAGAAAAAGAAAAGAAGAAAAGAAAGAAAAAGAGAAAAGACAGGAAAAGAAATGAAAAAGAAATGAAGAATGGAAGGAAGGAAACATCACAATAACAAATGCAGTTACTTGAACTACGTTTGACTTGATCCCGAAAGGGTACGTAGGCAGCCTCACTGAGGTTCAATCACAACAGAAGAAAAAT
>MU688783.1:15703-29202 GCA_026770625.1 Nicotiana glauca | reverse complement strand
TTTGAAATATATGACTCTGTTTCCCAGGTGGGCTCTTAACTGCTAGAACTTTGAAATATATGCCTCTGTTCTCCACGCGGGCTCCTGACGGCTAAAACTTGAAATATATGCCTATGTTCTCCAGGCGGGCTCCTGACTGCTATAACTTGAAACATATGCCTCTGTTCTCCAGGCGGGCTCCTGACTGCTTAAACATGAAATATATGCCTCTGTTCTCCAGGCAGTCAAAATATATGCCTCTATTTTCCAGGCGGGCTCCTGAATGCTAAAACTTAAAATATATGTCTCTATTCTTCAGGCATGCTCCTGACTGCTAAAACTTGAAATATATGCCTCTATTCTCCATGCGGGCTCCTGACTGCTAAAACTGAAATATATGCCTCTGTTCTCCAGGGGGACTCTTGACTGTTAAAACTTGAAATATATGCCTCTGTTCTCCAGGCGGGTTCCTGACTGCTAAAACTTGAAATATATGCCTCTGTTCTCTAGGCGGGCTCGTGACTGCTAAAACTTGAGATATATGACTCTGTTCACCAGGCGGGCTCCTGACTGCTAAATCTTGAAATATCTGCCTCTATTCTTCATGCGGGCTCCTGACAACTAAAACTTTAAATATATGCTTCTGTTCTCCAGGAGGGTTCCTGACTGCTAAAACTCGAAATAAATGCCTATGTTCTCCAAGCGGGCTCCTGACTGCTAAAACTTGAAATATATGCCTTTGTTCTCCAAGCGAGCTCCTAACTGCTAAAACTTAAAATATATTCCTTTGTTCTCTAGGCAGGAACCTGACTGCTAAAACTTGAAATATATGACTCTGTTCTCCAGGCGGGCTCCTGACTGCAAGAACTTTGAAAAATATGCCTCTGTTCTCCAGGCGGGCTCCTGACAGCTAAATTTGGAATATATGCCTAGGTTCTCAAGGCGGCCTCCTGACTGCAAAATCTTGAAATATATGTCTCTGTTCTCCAGGAGGGCTCCTGACTGCTAAAACTCAAAATATATGTATCTGTTCTCCAGGCAGACTCCTGACTACTAAAACTTGGAATATATGACTCTGTTCTCCAGGCGGGCTCCTGACTGCTAGAACTTTGAAATATATGCCTCTGTTCTCCAGGCGGGCTTCTGACTTCTAAAACTTGAAATATGTGCCTATGTTTTCTCCAGGCAGGCTCCTGACTGCTAAAACTTGAAAAATATGCCTCTGTTCTCCAGGCGGGCTGCTGACTGCTGACTGCTAAAAGTTGAGATATATGCCTCTGTTCTCCAGGCGGGCTCCTGACTGATAAATCTTGAAACATATGCCTCTTTTCTCCACGCGGGCTCCTGACTACTAAAACTTGAAATATAGGCCTATGTTCTCTAGGAGGGCTCCTGACTGCTAAAACTTGAAATATATGCCTATGTTCTCCAGACGGGCTCCGGACTGCTAAAACTTGAAACATATGCCTCTGTTCTCCATGCGGGCTCCTGACTGCTAAAACTTAAAATATATGCCTCTTTTCTCTAGGCCGGCTCGTTACTGCTGAAACTTGAAATTTATGCCTTCGTTCTCCAACGGGCTCCTAACTGCAAAAAATTGAGATATATGCCTCTGTTCTCCAGGCGGGCTCCTGAATGCTAAATCTTGAAATATATGCCTCTGTTCTCCAGGTGGGCTCCTGACTGCTAAAACTTGAAATATATGCCTCTGTTCTCCAGGTGGGCTCCTGACTGCTAAAACTTGAAATATATGCCTCTGTTCTCCAGGCGGGCTCCTGACTGCTAAAACTTGAAGGTGGTCGAAATATATGCCTCTATTCTCCAGGCGGGCTCCTGAATGCTAAAACTTAAAATATATACCTTTGTTCTCCAGGCATGCTCCTAACTTCTAAAACTTGAAATATATGACTTTATTCTCCATGCGGGCTCCTGACAGCTAAAACTGAAATATATCCCTCTGTTCTCCAGGGGGGCTCTTGACTGCTAAAACTTGAAATATATGCCTCAGTTCTCCAGGACGGCTCATGACTGCTAAAGCATGAAATATATGCCTCTGTTTTCTAGGCGGGCTCCTGACTGCTAAAACTTGAGATATATGCCTTTGTTCACCAGACGGGCTCCTGGCTGCTAAATCTTGAAATATATGCCTCTGTTCTCCAGGCGGGCTACTGAATACTAAAACTTGAAATATATGCTTCTGTTCTCCAGGAGGGTTCCTGACTGCTAAAACTTTTAAATATATGCCTATGTTCTCCAGGCAGGCTCCTGACTGCTAAAACTTGAAATATATGCCTCTGTTCTCCAAGCGGGCTCCTGACTGCTAAAACATGAAATATATGCGTCTGTTCTCTAGGTGAGCTCCTGACTGCTAAAACATAAGATATATGCCTTTGTTCACCAGACGTGCTCCTGACTGCTAAATCTTGAAATATATGCCTATGTTCTCTAGGCGGGCTCCTGACTACTAAAACTTTAAATATATGCTTCTGTTCTGCAGGATGGTTCCTGACTGCTAAAATTTTTAAATATATGCCTCTGTTCTCCAGGCAGGCTCCTGACTGCTAAAACTTGAAATATATGCCTCTGTTCTCCAGGCAGGCTCCTGACTGCTAAAACTTGAAATATATGCCTCTGTTCTCCAGGCGGGCTCCTGACTGCTAAAACTCAAAATATATTCCGTTGTTCTCCAGGAAGGCTCCTGACTCCTAAAACTTGAAATATATGACTCTGTTCTCTAGGCGGGTTCCTGACTGCTAGAACTTTGAAATATATGCCTCTGTTCTCCAGGCGGGCTCCTTACAGCTAAAATTTGAAATATATGCCTATGTTCTCCAGGCGGTCTCCTGACTGCTAAAACTTGAAACATATGCCTCTATTCTACAGGCGGGCTCCTGACTGCTAAAACTTGAAATATATGCCTATGTTCTCCAGGCGGGCGAAATATATGCCTTTGCTTTCCCGGCGGACTCCAGATTGCTAGAAATTGCGATATATGCCTTTGTTCTCCAGGCGGGCTCCTGACTGCTAAAACTTGAAATATATGCCTTTATTCTCCGTACGGGCTCCTGACTCCTAAAACTGAAATATATGCCTCTGTTCCCCAGGTTGATTCCGAACTGCTAATACTTGAAATATATTCCTTTGTTCTCCAGGCGGGCTCGTAACTGCTAAAACATTAAATATATGCCTTTATTCTCCAAGCGGGCTCCTAACTGCCTAAATTTGAGATATATGCTTCTATTCTCCAGGCGGGCTTCTTACTACTAAATCTAGAAATATATGCCTCTGTTCTCCAGGAGGGCTCCTGACTGCTAAAACTCGAAATATATGTCTCTGTTCTCCAGGCAGACTCCTGACTGCTAAAACTTGAAATATATGTCTCTGTTCTCCAGGCAGACTCCTGACTGCTAAAACTTGAAATATATGACTCTGTTCTCCAGGCGGCCTCCTGACTCGTAGAACTTTGAAATATATGCCTCTGTTCTCCAGGCGGTCTCCTGACTACTAAAACTTGAAATATATGCCTATGTTCTCCAGGCAGGCTCCTGACTGCTAAAACTTGAAACATATGCCTCTGTTCTCCAGGCGGGCTGCTGACTACTAAAACTTGAGATATATGCCTCTGTTCTCCAGGCGGGCTCCTAACTGCTAAATCTTGAAACATATGCCTCTTTTCTCCAGGCGAGCTCCTGACTACTAAAACTTGAAATATAGGCCTCTGTTCTCCAGGAGGGCTCCTGACTGCTAAAAGTTTTAAATATATGCCTCTGTTCTCCAGGCAGGCTCCTGACTACTAAAATTTGAAATATATGCCTAAGTTCTCCAAGCGAGCTCCTGACTACTAAAACTCGAATTAAATCCCTCTGTTTTTCAGGCGGGCTCCTGACTGCTAAAACTCGAAATATATGTCTCTGTTCTCCAGGCAGACTCCTGACTGCTAAAACTTGAAATATATGACTCTGTTCTCTAGGCGGGCTCCTGACACGTAGAACTTTGAAATATATGCCTCTGTTCTCCAGGCGGTCTCCTGACTACTAAAACTTGAAATATAGGCCTCCGTTCTCCAGGAGGGCTCCTGACTGCTAAAAGTTTTAAATATATGCCTCTGTTCTCCAGGCAGGCTTCTGACTACTAAAATTTGAAATATATGCCTAAGTTCTCCAAGCGAGCTCCTGACTTCTAAAACTCGAATTAAATCCCTCTGTTTTTCAGGCGGGCTCCTGACTGCTAAAACTCGAAATATATGTCTCTGTTCTCCAGGCAGACTCCTGACTGCTAAAACTTGAAATATATGACTCTGTTCTCTAGGCGGGCTCCTGACACGTAGAACTTTGAAATATATGCCTCTGTTCTCCAGGCGGTCTCCTGACTACTAAAACTTGAAATATATGTCTATGTTCTCCAGGCAGGCTCTTGAATGCTAAAACTTGAAACATATGCCTCTGTTCTCCAGGTGGGCTGCTGACTACTAAAACTTAAGATATATGCCTCTGTTCTCCAGGCGGGCTCCTGACTGCTAAATCTTGAAACATTTGCCTCTTTTCTCCAGGCGGGCTCCTGACTACTGAAACTTGAAATATAGGCCTCTGTTCTCCAGGAGGGCTCCTGACTGCTAAAATATGAAATATGTGCCTATGTTCTCCAGACGGGCTCCTGAATGCTAAAACTTGAAACATATGCCTCTGTTCTCCATGTGGGCTCCTGACTGCTAAAACTTGAAATATATGCCTCTGTTCTCCAGGCGGGCTCCTGACTGCTAAAACATGAATGTGGTCGAAATATATGCCTCTATTCTCCAGGCGGGCTCCTGAATGATAAAATTTAAAATATATACCATTGTTCTCCAGGCATGCTCCAGACTTCTAAAACTTGAAATATATGACTTTATTCTCCATGCGGGCTCCTGATTGCTAAAACTGAAATATATGCCTCTGTTCTCCAGGGGGACTTCTGACTGCTAAAACTTGAAATATATGCCTCAGTTCTCCAGGCCGACTCCTGACTGCTAAAGCATGAAATATATGCCTCTATTCTCTAGGCAAGCTCCTGACTGCTAGAACTTGAGATATATGCCTTTGTTCACCAGACGGGCTCCTGGCTGCTAAATCTTGAAATATATGCCTTTGTTCTCCAAGTGGGCTACTGACTACTAAAACTTGAAATATATGCTTCTGTTCTCTAGGAGGGTTCCTGACTGCTAAAACTTTTAAATATATGCCTATGTTCTCCAGGCCGGCTCCTGACTGCTTAAACTTGAAATGTATGCCTCTGTTCTCTAGGTGGGCTCCTGACTGCTAAAACATGAGATATATGCCTTTGTTCACCAGACGTGCTCCGGACTTCTAAATCTTGAAATATATGCCTATGTTCTCCAGGCGGGCTCCTGACTACTAAAACTTTAAATATATGCTTCTGTTCTCCAGGATGGTTCCTGACTTCTAAAACTTTTAAATATATGCCTCTGTTCTCCAGGCAGGCTCCTGACTGCTAAAACTTGAAATATATGCCTCTGTTCTCCAAGCGGGCTCCTGACTGCTAAAACTCAAAATATATTCTGTTGTTCTTCAGGAAGGCTCCTGACTGCTAAAACTTGAAATATATGACTCTGTTCTCCAGGCGGGTTCCTGACTGCTAGAACTTTGAAATATATGCCTCTGTTCTCCAGGCGGGCTCCTTACAGCTAAAATTTGAAATATATGCCTATGTTCTCCAGGCGGTCTCCTGAATGCTAAAACTTGAAACATATGCCTATGTTCTCCAGGCGAGCTCCTGACTGCTAAAACTTGAAATATATGCCTATGTTCTCCAGGTGGGCGAAATATATGCCTTTGCTCTCCAGGCGGACTCCAGACTGCTAGAAATTGAGATATATGCCTCTCTTCTCCAGGCGGGCTCCTGACTGCTAAAACTTGAAATATATGCCTTTATTCTCCGTACGGGCTCCTGACTCCTAAAACTGAAATATATGGCTCTATTCCCCGGGTGGATTCCGGACTGCTAATACTTGAAATATATTCCTCTATTCTCCAGGCGGGCTCGTATCTGCTAAAACTTTAAATATATGCCTTTGTTCTCCAAGCGGGCTCCTAACTGCCTAAATTTGAGATATATGCTTCTATTCTCCAGGCGGGCTTCTTACTGCTAAATCTTGAAATATATGCCTCTGTACTCCAGGAGGGCTCCTGACTGCTAAAACTCGAAATATATGTCTCTGTTCTCCAGGCAGACTCCTGACTGCTAAAACTTGAAATATATGACTCTGTTCTCCAGGCGGGCTCCTGACTCGTAGAACTTTGAAATATATGCCTCTGTTCTCCAGGCGGTCTCCTGACTGCTAAAACTTGAAATATATGCCTCTGTTCTCCAAGCAGGCTCCTGACTACTAAAATTTGAAATATATGCCTAAGTTCTCCAAGCGAGCTCCTGATTACTAAAACTCGAATTAAATGCCTCTGTTCTTCAGGCGGGCTCCTGACTGCTAAAACTCGAAATATATGTCTCTGTTCTCCAGGCAGACTCCTGACTGCTAAAACTTGAAATATATGTCTCTGTTCTCCAGGCAGACTCCTGACTGCTAAAACTTGAAATATATGACTCTGTTCTCCAAGCGGGCTCCTGTCTCGTAGAACTTTGAAATATATGCCTCTGTTCTCCAGGCGGTCTCCTGACTACTAAAACTTGAAATATATGCCTATGTTCTCCAGGCAGGCTCCTGACTGCTAAAACTTGAAACATATGCCTCTATTCTCCAGGCGGGCTGCTGACTGCTAAAACTTGAGATATATGCCTCTGTTCTCCAGGCGGGCTCCTGACTGCTAAATCTTGAAACATTTGCCTCTTTTCTCCAGGTGGGCTCCTGACTACTGAAACTTGAAATATAGGCCTCTGTTCTCCAAGCGGGCTCCTGACTGCTAAAACTTGAAATATATGCCTATGTTCTCCATGAGGGCGAAATATTTGCCTTTGCTCTCCAAGCGGACTCTTGACTGCTAGAAATTGAAATATATGCCTCTGTTCTCAAGACGGGCTCCTGACTGGTAAAACTTGAAATATATGCCTTTATTCTCCGTACGGGCTCCTAACTCCTAAAACTTAAATATATGCCTCAGTTCTCCAGGTGGATTTCGGACTGCTAATACTTGAAATATATTCCTCTGTTCTCCAGGCGGGCTCGTAATTGCTAAAACTTGAAATATATGCATTTGTTCTCCAAGCGGGCTCCTAACGGTAAAAATTTGAGATATATGCTTCTATTCTCCAGGCGGGCTTCTTACTGCTAAATCTTGAAATATATGCCTCTGTTCTCCAGGAGGGCTCCTGGCTGCTAAAACTCGAAATATATGTCTCTGTTCTCTAGGCAGACTCCTGACTGCTAAAACTTGAAATATATGACTATGTTCTGCAGGCGGGCTCCTGACTCCTAGAACTTTGAAATATATGCCTCTGTTCTCCAGGCGGTCTCCTAACTACTAAAACTTGAAATATATGCCTATGTTCTCTAGGAAGGCTCCTGACTGTTAAAACTTGAAACATATGCCTCGGTTCTCCAAGCGGGCTGCTGACTACTAAAACTTGAGATATATGCCTCTATTCTCCAGGCGGGCTCCTGACTGCTAAATCTTGAAACATATGCCTCTTTTCTCCAGGCGAGCTCCCGACTACTAAAACTTGAAATATAGGCCTCTGTTCTCCAGGAGTGCTCCTGACTGCTAAAACTTTTAAATATATGCCTCTGTTCTCCAAGCAGGCTCCTCACTTCTAAAATTTGAAATATATGCCTATATTCTCCAAGCGAGCTCCTGACTACTAAAACTCAAATTAAATGCCTCTGTTCTTTAGGCGGGCTCCTGACTAATAAAACTTTGAAATATATGCCTCTGTTCTCCAGGCGGGCTTCTGACTGCTAAAACTTTAAATATATGCCTATGTTCTCCAGGCAGGCTCCTGACTGCTAAAACTTGAAACATATGCCTCTGTTCTCCAGGCGGGCTTCTGACTGCTAAAACTTTAAATATATGCCTATCTTCTCCAGGCAGGCTCCTGACTGCTAAAACTTGAAATATATGCCTCTGTTCTCCAGGCGCGCTTCTGACTGCTAAAACTTTAAATATATGCCTATCTTCTCCAGGCAGGCTCCTGACTGCTAAAACTTGAAATATATGCCTCTGTTCTCCAGGCGCGCTTCTGACTGCTAAAACTTTAAATATATGCCTATCTTCTCCAGGCAGGCTCCTGACTGCTAAAACTTGAAATATATGCCTCTGTTCTCCAGGCGCGCTTCTGACTGCTAAAACTTTAAATATATGCCGATGTTCTCCAGGCAGGCTCCTGACTGCTAAAACTTGAAACATATGCCTCTGTTCTCCAGGCGGGCTGCTGACTGCAGACTGCTAAAACTTGAGATATATGCCTTTCTTCTCTAGGCGGGCTCCTGACTGCTAAATCTTGAAACATTTGCCATTTTTCTCCAGACGGTCTCCTATCTACTGAAACTTGAAATATAGGCCTCTGCTCTCCAGGAGGGCTCCTGACTGCTAAAACTTGAAATATATGCCTATGTTCTCCAGACTGGCTCTTGAATGATAAACCTTGAAACATATGCCTCTGTTCTCCAGGTGGACTCCTGACTGCTAAAACTTGAAAAATATGCCTCTGTTCTCCAGGCGGGCTCCTGACTACTAAAACTTGAAGGTGGTCGAAATATATGCCTCTATTCTCCAGGCGGGCTCGTGAATGCTAAAACTTAAAATATATACCTTTGTTCTCCAGGCATGCTCCTGACTTCTAAAACTTGAAATATATGACTTTATTCTCCATACGGGCTCCTGACTGCTAAAACTGAAATATATTCCTTTGTTCTCCAGGGGGACTCTTGACTGCTAAAACTTGAAATATATACCTCACTTCTCCAAGCCGGCTTCTGACTGCTAAAGCATGAAATATATGCCTCTGTTCTCTACGCGGGCTCCTGACTGCTAAATCTTGAGATTTATGCCTTTGTTCACCAGACAGGCTCTTGACTGCTAAAACTTGAAATATATGCCTCTGTTCTCTAGGAGGGCTCCTGACTGCTAAAACTCGAAATATATGTCTCTGTTCTCCAGGCAGACTCCTGACTGCTAAAACTTGAAATATATGACTCTCTTCTCCAGGCGGGCTCCTGACTCGTAGAACTTTGAAATATATGCCTCTGTTCTCCAGGCGGGCTGCTGACTACTAAAACTTGAGATACATGCCTCTGTTCTCCAGGCGGGCTCCTGACTGCTATATCTTGAAACCTATGCCTCTATTCTCCAGGCGAGCTCCTGACTACTAAAACTTGAAATATAGGCATCTATTCTCCAAGAGGGCTCCTGACTTCTAAAACTTTTAAATATATGCCTCTGTTCTCCAGGCAGGCTCCTGACTGCTAAAATTTGAAATATATGCCTATGTTCTCCAAGCGAGCTCCTGACTACTAAAACTCGAATTAAATGCCTCTGTTCTTCAGGCGGGCTCCTGACTGATAAATCTTAAAATATATGCCTTTGTTCTACAAGCGCGCTCCTAACTACTAAAACTTGAAATATAGGTCTCTGTTCTCCAGGTGGGCTCCTGACTGCTAAAACTTTGAAATATATACCCCTGTTATCCAAGTGGGCTCCTGACTGCTAAAACTTGAAATATATGCCTCTGTTCTCCAGCAGGGCACCTGACTGCTAAAACTTTTAAATATATGCCAATGTTCCCTAGGCAGGCTCCTGACTGCTAAAACTCGAAATAAATGCTTCTGTTCTCCAGGCAGGCTCCTGATTGCTAAAACTTGAAATATATGACTTTGTTCTCCAGGTGGGCTCTTAACTGCTAGAACTTTGAAATATATGCCTCTATTCTATAGGCGGTCTCCTGACTGCTAAAATTTGAAATATATGCCTATGTTCGCCAGGCGGGCTCCTGACTCATATAACTTCAAACATATGCCTCTGTTCTCCAGGCGGGCTCTTGACTGCTAAAACTTGAAATATATGCCTCTGTTCTCTAGGCGGTCAAAATATATGCCTCTATTCTCCAAGCATGCTCCTGACTGCTAAAACTTGAAATATATGCCTCTATTCTCCATGCGGACTCCTTACTGCTAAAACTTGAAATATATGCCTCTGCTCTCTAGGCGGGCTCCTGACTGCAAAAACTTGAAATATACGCCTCTGTTCTCTTGGCGGGCTCCTGACTGCTAAAATATGAGATATATGCCTCTGTTCACCAGGCGGGCTCCTGACTGCTAAATCTTGAAATACATGCCTCTGTTCTCCATGCGGGCTGCTGACTACTAAAACTTTAAATATATGCCACTATTCTCCCGGCGGGCTCCTGAATGCTAAAACTTAAAATATATGCCTCTATTCTCCAGGCATGCTCTTGACTGCTAAAACTTGAAATATATGCCTCTATTCTACATGCGGGCTCCTGACTGCCAAAACATGAAAAATATGCCTCTGTTCTCTAGGCGGGCTCCTGACTGCTAAAACTTGAAATATATGACTCTGTTCTCCAGGAGGGCTCCTGACTGCTTGAACTTTGAAATATATGCCTCTCTTCTCCAGGCGGGCACCTGACTGCTAAAACATGAAATATATGCCTATGCTCTCCAGGCGGGCTCCTGACTCCTAGAACTTTGAAATATATGCCTCTGTTCTCAAGGCGGTTTCCTTACTACTAAAACTTTAAATATATGCCTCTGTTCTCCAGGCGGGCTGCTGACTACTAAAACTTGAGATATATGCCTCTATTCTCCAGGCGGGCTCCTGACTGCTATATCTTGAAACCTATGCCTCTTTTCTCCAGGCGAGCTCCTGACTGCTAAAACTTGAAATATATGCCTCTACTTTCTAGGCGGGCTCCTGACTGCTAAAACTTGAAATATATGACTCTGTTCTCCAGGAGGGTTCCTGACTGCTAAAACTTGAAACATATGCCTCTGTTCTCCAGGCGGGCTCCTGACTGCTAAAACTTGAAATATATGCTTCTGTTCTCCAGGAGGGTTCCTGACTGCTAAAACTTTTAAATATATGCCTATGTTCTCCAGGCGGTCTCCTGACTGCTAAAACTTGAAACATATGCCTCTGTTCTCCAGGCGGGCTCCTGACTACTAACACTTGAAATATACGCCTCTGTTCTCTTGGCTGGCTCCTGACTGCTAAAATATTAGATATATGCCTCTGTTCACCAGGCGGGCTCCTAACTGCTAAATCTTGAAATACATGCCTCTGTTCTCCATGCCGGCTGCTGACTACTAAAACTTTAAATATATTCCACTATTCTCAAGGCGGGCTCCTGAATGCTAAAACTTAAAATATATGCCTCTATTCTCGAGGCATGCTCCTGACTGCTAAAACTTGAAATATATGCCTCTATTCTCCATGCGGGCTCCTGACTGCTAAAACTTGAAATATATGCCTCTATTCTCCATGCGGGCTCCTGACTGCTAAAACTTGAAATATATGCATCTGTTCTCTAGGCGGGCTCCTGACTGCTAAAACTTGAAATATATGACTTTGTTCTCCAGGTGGGCTCCTGACCGCTTGAACTTTTAAATATATGCCTCTCTTCTCCAAGTGGGCTCCTGACTGCTAAAACTTGAAATATATGCCTATGTTCTCTAGGCGGGCTCCTGACTGCTAAAACTTGAAACATATGCCTCTGTTCTCCAAGCGGGCTCCTGACTGCTAAAACTAGAAATATATGCCTCTGTTCTCTAGGCGGTCAAAATATATGCCTCTATTTTCCAGGCGGGCTCCTGAATGGTAAATCTTGAAATATATGCCTATGTTCTCCGGGCGGGCTCCTCACTGCTAAAACTCAAAATATATTCCGTTGTTCTCCTGGTAGGCTCCTGACTGCTAAAACTTGAAATATATGACTCTGTTCTCCAGGCGGGATCCTAACTGCTAGAACTTTGAAATATATGCCTCTGTTCTCCAAGCGGGCTCCTGACTGCTAAAACTAAAAATATATGCCTCTGTTCTCTAGGCGGTCAAAATATATGCCTCTATTTTCCAGGCGGGCTCCTGAATGGTAAATCTTGAAATATATGCCTATGTTCTCCAGGCAGGCTCCTGACTGCTAAAACTTGAAATATATGCCTCTGTTCTCTAGGCGGTCAAAATATATGCCTCTATTTTCCAGGCGGGCTCCTGAATGGTAAATCTTGAAATATATGCCTATGTTCTCCAGGCAGGCTCCTGACTGCTAAAACTTGAAATATATGCCTCTGTTCTCTAGGCGGTCAAAATATATGCCTCTATTTTCCAGGCGGGCTCCTGAATGGTAAATCTTGAAATATATGCCTATGTTCTCCAGGCAGGCTCCTGACTGCTAAAACTTGAAATATATGCCTCTGTTCTCTAGGCGGTCAAAATATATGCCTCTATTTTCCAGGCGGGCTCCTGAATGGTAAATCTTGAAATATATGCCTATGTTCTCCAGGCAGGCTCCTGACTGCTAAAACTTGAAATATATGCCTCTGTTCTCTAGGCGGTCAAAATATATGCCTCTATTTTCCAGGCGGGCTCCTGAATGGTAAATCTTGAAATATATGCCTATGTTCTCCAGGCAGGCTCCTGACTGCTAAAACTTGAAATATATGACTCTGTTCTCCGCGGGATCCTAACTGCTAGAACTTTGAAATATATGCCTCTGTTCTCGAGGCGGGCTCCTAACTGCTAAAACTTGAAATATATCCCTATGTTCTCCAGGCGGGCCCCTGATTGCTAAAACTTGAAACATATGCCTCTGTTCTCCAGGCATGCTCCTGACTGCTAAAACTTGAAATATATGCCTCTATTCTCCATGCGGACTCCTGACTGCTAAAACTTGAAATATATGCCTCTGTTCTCTAGGCGGGCTCCTGACTGCTAAAACTTCAAATATATGACTCTGTTCTCCAGGAGGGCTCCTGACCGCTTGAACTTTTAAATATATGCCTCTCTTCTCCAATTGGGCTCCTGACTGCTAAAACTTGAAATATATGCCTATGTTCTCTAGGCGGGCTCCTGACTGCTAAAACTTGAAACATATGCCTCTGTTCTCCAAGCGGGCTCCTGACTGCTAAAACTAGAAATATATGCCTCTGTTCTCTTGGCGGTCAAAATATATGCCTCTATTTTCCAGGCGGGCTCCTGAATGGTAAATCTTGAAATATATGCCTATGTTCTCCGGGCGGGCTCCTCACTGATAAAACTCAAAATATATTTCGTTGTTCTCCTGGTATGCTCTTGACTGCTAAAACTTGAAATATATGACTCTGTTCTCCAGGCGGGATCCTAACTGCTAGAACTTTGAAATATATGCCTCTGTTCTCCAAGCGGGCTCCTTACTGCTAAAATTTGAAATATATGCCTATGCTCTCCAGGCGGTCTCCTAACTGCTAAAACTTAAAATATATGCCTCTATTCTCCAGGCATGCTCCTGACTGCTAAAACTTGAAATATATGCCTCTATTCTCCATGCGGGCTCCTGACTGCTAAAACTTGAAATATATGCCT
>MDKF010668358.1:0-32997 GCA_026770625.1 Nicotiana glauca | reverse complement strand
GAAGTTTCAAAGTTCATAAGCTTGAATCGGATGCGAATTTGGTGTTGTGATGTTGTTTTGAGCATTCCGAAGGTTAGAACAAGTTTGAATGATGTTATGGAATATGTTGGCATGTTTGGTTGAGGTCCTATTGGCCTCGGGTTAGTTTTGGGTGGTTAAAAGGACTATTTCATCTTTAAAAAAATTGCACATTTTTTTTGTGCTTCAGCTGTGCACCAGAAAATTTCGGGTGCGAGGAGTCCAATTCGGAAGCTTATATCTTGTAATCTATAAGGAGTCGCAAAAAGTGCAAAACACGAATGGTCGGGCTTGCCTAGCAGTTGTATTAGGCGCCATCATGACCGGGATTTGGGGTCGTGACATTTCACAATCTCTCCTTTTCCCTTTCCAACATTTCCATATTCAAGAGTTTCATATACTTTCATTTCAATTGTGATTATGATCACTTTTCCATCCTTATTACCTCGACCACCCTTATTACCTCGGCCACGCTTATCACCATAACCCAAACCTTATTACTCCGTGTTGCGGCGCGCAACTCGACCCTGCCTGGCAATCATATTTTTCAATCACAATCACAAACAATACATCACAAGAATCACCATTTGAAGGATACACAAGTTCATGTCAACAATTCATATAAATGGGCCCAAGGCATCATAATTGTCACCAAGCAGTAATTCATGTACAAGGTGCTGCCATAATCATTCAACTCATTTACGTCATTTCATAATACCCCCTTTCATTACTTACCAAGCAGGGTTTTTATCCAATATACACATTCCCACATTTGGGCACATTAACATTCTTTCATTTGTTAACACATAGTTCCATGTCGGCATCCTCTAGCATTTACAAGCTTTGCACATAATAAGGTAGGTACATCAAATCACTTTTCACAATCACATATAACACGGTGGTATGGAAATCAACTAAGACAATCGATACACATATTTTCATACAAGGTACACATACCGTATGCTCATCACAACAAGGGGATTCTACAAGAGTTAAAGTTAGCCATACATACCTCAATTTCGCCCCTTATTGATACTACAATGATCCAATATACTTAAGCAACTTCAATCAACAATACAACATTCAATGAGACCAATATAAGTACTAAATCCCATAACTTATGCAATTTAGGCATAAATCTTTACACCTCATATCTATAGTATTGGTTCATCCAATTATCACTATTAACCAACAATTCATCCCACTATTTTTCTTCAATAATTTATACTCCTAACATCACATGTGTGATCAACCATTCACACCCAACCAACAAAATTCCATCGAATAATCATCTTTAAATCCCTACCATGGTCATGTATTTAAATTGGGAATTTATAGCATCCAATCACCATACCATAAGCTGTAATACATGATTCATACTCATAATCCCATAATAACTCCATATATGTAAGTCTAAGGTGTAGGATTACCTCTTGTAGACCAAATCTTGAAAGACAACTTTGGGGTGTTCTTGAGGTTTTGAAGAAATCCTATGAAATCCAACCAAAATCATGTTGTAACTAGTAATTGAGAAGTGAAATCACCATGAAAACACACTTAAAAACTCACCTTAGGTGTGCAATTTGATGCCTTGGTCGAGTTAGGGGTGTTGGGGAAGCCCTAGGCTTGAGAAATGACTCAAGTTCTATCATTTCCCGTCCTTAGGTACTTAAAAACGTTCCAGGCGCGCGAACTTTTTCATAGTTCGCGCGTTGTTCGCGCGTCGGGTAGAATACTCAGCAAAACCACGCGAACTTGCGCAAAGTTCGCGCGAGTGAAACCTGACCAGTAAAATGGTCATAACATCCTTTATACACCTCCAAATGACGAACGGTTTGTTGCGTTGGAAATGAGACTCAAAGGGCTTTAATTTTATAGGTTGCTCCTCACACAACTCCTTATATAACTGGATATATGATCGTTCAAAGTGAGTACTAGTGCAAACTCATTTGGAACTTTTGCCTATTATGAACTCTTCCCATTGGCTTAGACTTAGGCTTACCATTGGACATCACATCACTTATTATATGACCTATACACTTGTTAACCACATCAAATTCATTTACACTATATTTAAAGCACATAAAAATATTACAATTAGTCTACATGACACCCCGAATCCTATATTGTTTGGAAAAAAAAATTCCGGGGTCTTATATTCTCCCCCGCTTAGGATCATTCGTCCTCGAATGCGAGATAGAGCCTGACCCAAACACTTAACATAACAAATCTCTTTTCTATCCTACCTCAAATTCCTAAATTTTTGACTAACTCCCAAATTTTTCAAAAATTTCGGCAGCATATCCTTTGTAACTAAGCCTATCCACCTGTCAGCGAATCACCCCAAACCATCCTAAAAACTCATCAATAACTCGACAAAGCATCACAATATATGTACCCATAACACTAATTCTCAGCATCACAAGAATTACATTATCATAATGACACATGAACATGGACTACACATTTTTTTAGATCATAACACCTATAAGGTACCTTTCAAGTCAAAACTAATTGATATACAATCAAGCAAAAAAATATTTTCCTTCCACGACACATTCGGCCTTCAAGGTGGCCTCCTCGACTAACAAGCTTTGCCATAACACGTTTACGAAAATAATATCAACTCCCAAACATACATAACAAGGTTGACAGATAGACACCTCACATGAGTTAACTACCCATTCACTTTACCTTTAATAACTTCCACCGTACAATTTACATTTCATAACAACATTTTCCGTTCACATTTCAATCACCGTGAGTTTCATTATAAGAACACAATTTCAATACAACCAACTATTCGTATGAATTCAAGCCACAACAAATCTTCCCCAACAATGAGTCACATTGGACATTATCAAAATCAATTTAGAACAATTAAATCAACCATAATTCCTATTCATCATTTCAATTCACAATTCAATCACAGAAAATCTCATCATTTCCCATTTTCAACATTGTTTCATCGCATTCAAGGACTTTCCCAAATTCCATTTCAATCATAATAGATTTCATTTCAATAGTGATAACGATCACTTTCCATCCTTATTACCTCAGCCACCCTTATTACCTCGGCCACCCTTATCACCCCAACCCAGCATTATCTAACCTTATTACCTCGTCCACCCTTATTACCTCGGCCACCCTTATCACCCCAACCCGATTTCATACAACAACAACAATGCACAATTCAATCACATGGCTTCAGGCCATCCCAAACATCATTTCACAACAATAGTCACAATTCACATAGAGTTCCACCATCAACACAAATACCATTTTCCATCATATTCCCACAGTCTGTACATAATTCAATTCACAACAATTATTGCCCATCGATGTTCCACACATAATATTACCAATCCTTCATATCGACATAATTAGAGTATTCTAGCCAACCTTTCACATGGTGAAACATTCACAAGTAAATCATCCTTTCACAATTCCAAATAACATAACATATGGATTTCAACTAGACAATAAGAGAATAGGGCATCATGCCTCAATATATTTAGAACACCCAACTTACACATACTCAGGAAATTAACACGTAGAAATTCAACAATGTATTTAATAGCAACATCAATCAATAAATTTAGTCACAAAGATTTTCATCATCAACAATGTAAATTCATAACAACCGAATTTCCATATGAAAGCAAAGGCACAACAGTCTCTACCAAGCAGTGAGTCATGTACGGTATTACATATCCATTTAGATAAGTCAATTCAATTCACTTTTCTTTCCCATCATTCAGTACACAACCCTCAACACTTGGCTACTTTAAAAAATTGAGTTCAGTATCATTTTCACTCATTTAGTACCACTTTCCTTCACATTGATAAGTTCATGCGTATAACGAGCATCAACATATAGTTCCATTAGATAAATCCACATTTATTTTTCATTATTTACTACACATAATTTAGCACTTAGATACATTCAACAATTCATAGTAACAACAACATCCCATAATTCCATCACGTGGCATCATACCATCAAGAATATCATTTCATAGCAGCCAAACAATCATGTGTTCATAATAGTCCCTACCAGCCATTAATATAATCATAAAGGTGTTCATAAACATGAATAAAATTTTGTTTCAATCAACAATTCATATGAAGTCAAGCCATGATGATTCTTGCCAATAATGCATCATATAGGATATTACCATGATCATCTAGTTCAATCAAATCAATTCACAACCTTCTTTTATCACTACCTCCTTAGACATAAACATATTAAAGCACAAAGTACATGAGGAACAGTTACGGGAAACATCATACTCCTAGTGCAACCTAATGGGGAAAATGCGCTTGTGTACCCTTCATTATTGATTCACATAACATTTTCATAATTAATTCTAAATCTCCACACGAACACCTAACTGAACCTGTGGCGACCTTCAACGATTTCTCTAAGGTGTGCTATCATGAATTGACCACAACATTACCGATGGAATATACGTGATCACATGGTGATGCTTCTTCCTTCAACATATTTTAACCTCTAATACCCAATAGATATAATACAATGAGGATCAATGGAGTTCAAGATAGGGCTGGAATTATTCAGGAACCCATTAGAATACTAAGCCGAGCATTTCCTAGTGTTATATGCTCATTGCCACGGGGATTTCTGCTAACGATGCTGACATTGTTTACTCTTGGTGACGACATCAATCATCAGATAACTGAAGCATAATGGTAACTAGTATTCTTAGATGAGGTGGATGCTATGAATGCAACTTTCAGATTTAAAAGAAGTGGTTCTTTCCAGATATAAGCTGCGTGCAGGGCATGTTCGGGAAGACAAAGACACCAACATCAAACATCCTTTGGAGGCGACATGTTATGCATGGGGTAACAATAATTTATCCATTCCAGTTATGCCTTTACCTACCACAATAAGCTCTACAGTGAAGTGGTCAAATATGATACACCAATTGTCTCCCTGAGTGCAAGGTATGTAGTTCAACTCAAATAGCAAGACTCTTGCAAGATGGATGCAATAAAGGCCACAAAGAATTCATGGAGTTTGACTAGAAATTTTATAGCTACAACTCAATTCAAGGACATGATTATAGAGCTCAATGTCATAAGGGATTGCATATAAGAAAACTTGCGGTGAGGTGGATTCACGAACTATTGAATCTCATTCAAAGAGTAGGTGCATGCAATGGTTTGCGACTCAACATTTATTAAGACCATGCCTATGAAAATCCTTCAATATGAAGGTACATATGCAACAAGAGTACGTTGGTACCATACCGATATACAATAGGATTTGGCGGTGCAGTGACATCAATAGGGAAAAAGGGCACTGTTGTCCCAAGTTCAGTTGAAGTTTTGAAGATTGACAAATGAACTCATTGAAGGACCTGGTCCATCTTGGGAGACACAGTTAGTCATAACCATTGCACATGAAAGGCACATGAGGAAGATATGTATTGAAGATTGCACAGCAAATATCTTCTAAACGGAATCGAAAAGGTTGCATTGAATTCTAAAGAGGACAATCTCCTTATGACAAGAGAACACAATCCTAAGCTAGGATACAGATTGGGAGTTTGTATTGGTTAAGGACTCAAATCGACTAAGGATAAGCATTTGAGTCTCGATCAAACTCTAACTGCTAATTTATTAAATTACCAAGTTTTTCTCTTTTACAGGTGATGCACATACGCAGAAGTTAAGCATATTTGAGAGCAAAAAGAGCAAGTCTGATTTGCAAGCAATATATGCGAGATACAAGTGTGCACGTCTGAAGCTACATGAACTAAGATAGAAGAACCAGTTTCATCATTGTGTTTGTTCTAAGTCTAGTTCAATTGTAGTAGGTTTTAATATTGTACCTTTCAGCTTTCTTAGAAGCAATTGTATTAGGTACTTTGAGTATTCAAGTTAGAGTTAACTTGAAGGTGTCGCAATAGTTGAGGCTGTGTGCTACACTGGGATTAGAGTTAATCCTTAGGGTTACAAAGAGTTTTGTAAATGCAGTTTTTGGCTCAGTGATTTAGTGGAGTTTAAGAAAATCCTACTGTGTAGTAGGTCGTGGTTTTTTCACCTTTTGAGCCAGGTGTTTTCCACGTAAAAATCTCTGTGCACTTTACTTTCAGTACTTATTATTCCGCAAATTGCTGTAGGTAGAACACTTAGAAGAACCAGGTTCTTCTAACGCGAAAATTAGGTACCACACAAATCACCCCCCCTCTTGTGTGGTATTGACGTTAATAACATCAGGCACTCACCTCTTAGCGATAGGTTTTACCAATTCATCCACAACTCGATACATTCTCCTAACAAGCCCTTGGGCAGTCCCTTTGGATTTAATGGTGGGATCATTCCCTCCTCATGTCTTCAAACACATGGTTCATAATATCACGATTACTCATTTTGAGAGAAAATCTTGGAGAGAAAACTAACTCCCTAACTTGAGCTCTATTGCACGATTGGAGTATCAAAGAATGGTGAAATTCCTAAATGTCCATATAGCCCCCTAATTATAGATGTGGTCGACAACACACCGATAAGAAGGGCTCTATGAGACACGGTTCCGAGACATCCTAGGACACTTTAAAACCTTAGGCTCTGATACCAAGTTTGTCACGCCCTAAAACTGAGGGACAAGACCGGCACTCAACCGGAGGACCCCAGTCAAGCGGACCTGGAATTGCCTTTCCTATCCCACGCATTACCCCGTGATTTCAATAAATATTAATCATTGCCATTATACTTAAACATAACTTAATACCAGAATTCATTTCCACTCTTTATCATTACCAACATATGATACCAAATACTTACAAAATACGTACCATATTTACCAACGTGGATCGTGATTCCGAACTATACCAATACTTACCCAAAATGCTCTTAGACACTACCCACATTATGTCTACGAAGCCTTTACGAATACTAAGAACTTAACCAATACTTGCCGGCGATAAGGCCCCGGATATACCTTATAATACACAATAAACTTAAAAGAAGGTGGCATGAACCACACATGGCCCCGAGAGGAAATGGGGCTCACCAATGTAGCTGACGGAATGGATACAAGGCACTACTATCCGTGGACTGAATTACCTGCTATGGGACCACCTACAATCATCATAAGAGTGTAGCGCCCCCAGCAAAAGGGACGTCAGTACATTTGAATTGTACTGGTATGTATGAACAAACTTTATCTCAAGTAATATCAACAATGCACAGATAAGAGACAGTTAGTAGAACCAACAAACATTGTACAGAAAATAGAAACAACCAACATCAATAGTCCACAGTACTAGTATGTAGGATCAAACTTCATCCCAAGTACAATCAAGAAATACACTTGTAAGAGAAAGTAATAGAACTCACAAACATTGCAAATAGGAAGCAACAACCAAAATCACAAGTTTTACAATCTCTCCTTTTCCTTTTCCAACATTTCCATATTCAAGAGTTTCATATACTTTCATTTCAATAGTGATTATGATCACTTTTCCATCCTTATTGCCTCGACCACCCTTATTACCTCGTCCACCCTTATCACCACAACCCAAACCTTATTACTCCGTGTTGCGGCGCGCAACTCGACCTCACCTGGCAATCATATTTTTCAATCACAATCACAAACAATACATCACAAGAATCATCATTTCAAGGAAACACAAGTTCATGTCAACAATTCATATAATTGGGTCCAAGGCACCATAATTGTCACCAAGCTGTAATTCATGTACAAGGTGTTTCCATAATCATTCAGCTCTTTACGTCATTTCATAATACCCCCTTTCATTACTTA
Source organism: Nicotiana glauca (assembly GCA_026770625.1). Classification (NCBI taxonomy): domain Eukaryota; kingdom Viridiplantae; phylum Streptophyta; class Magnoliopsida; order Solanales; family Solanaceae; genus Nicotiana; species Nicotiana glauca. The sequence goes on along the minus strand of MDKF010668358.1, from coordinate 25,184 downwards.
CCACGCAGGGTTTTTATCCAATATACACATTCCCACATTTGGGCATATTAACATTCTTTCATTTGTTAACACATACTTCCATGTCGGCATCCTCAAGCATTTACAAGCTTTGCACATAATAAGGTAGGTACATCAAATCACTTTTCACAATCACATATAACACGATGGTGTGGAAATCAACTAAGATAATCAATTTACATATTTTCGTACAAGGTACACATACCGTATGCTCATCACAACAAGGGAATTCTACAAGAGTTAAAGTTAGCCATACATACATCAATTTCGCCCCTTAACGATACTACAATGATCCAATATACTTAAGCAACTTCAATCTACAATACAACATTCAATGAGACCAATATTAGTACTAAATCCCATAACTTATGCCATTTAGGCCTATTATCAAACATCTTGTAGGCATAGATCTTTACACCTCATATCTATAGTATTGGTTCATCCAATTATCACTGTTAACCAACAATTCATCCCACTATTTTTCTTCAATAATTTATACTCCTAACATCACATGTGTGATCAACCATTCACACCCAACCAACAAAATTCCATCGAATAATCATCTTTAGATCCCTACCATTGTCATGTATTTAAATTGGGAATTTATAGCCTCCAATCACCATACCATAAGTTGTAATACATGATTCATACTCATAATCCCATAATAACTCCATATATGTAAGTCTAAGGTGTAGGATTACCTCTTGTATACCAATTCTTGAAAGACAACTTTGGGGTGTTCTTGAGGTTTTGAAGAAATCCTATGAAATCCAACAAAAATCATGTTGTAACTAGTAATTGAGAAGTGAAATCACCATGAAAACACACTTAAAAACTCACCTTAGGTGTGCAATTTGATGCCTTGGTCGAGTTGGGGGTGTTGGGGAAGCCCTAGGCCTGAGAAATGACTCAAGTTCTGTCATTTCCCATCCTTAGGTACTTAAAAACGTTCCAGGCGCGCGAACTTTTGAATAGTTCGCACGTTGTTCGCGCGTCGGGCAGAATACTCAGCAAAACCGCGTGAACTTTCGCAAAGTTCGTACGAGTGACACCTGACCAGTAAAATGGTCATAACTTCCTTTATACACCTCCAAATGATGAACAGTTTGTTGCGTTGGAAACTAGACTTAAAGGGATTTAATTTTATAGGTTGCCCCCCACAAAACTCGTTATATAACTGGAGATATGATCGTTCAAAGTGAGTACCAGTGCAAACTCATTTGGAACTTTAGCCTATTATGAACTCTTCCCATTTCGCTTAGACTTAGGCTTACCGTTGGACCTCACATCACTTATTATATGACCTATACACTTGTTAACCACATCAAATTAAATTTACACTATATTTAAAGCACATAAAAATATTACAATTAGTCTACATGACACCCCGAATCCTATATTGTTTGGAATTTTTTTTTTAGGGTCTTACAGTTTGACCCTACTTCTAGTAGCTCTTTCCTTTGGTAATGAAGGGAGAATAGACTTAGGAGATGACACCTTGCTTTTGTTTGTTGGCTTGGAAGCAGTTGTAGCCTTTTTGGAAGAAGCCTTGAGCTTCTTTGGATCATAGCTGGCCCCAACCTTCTTTAGGATGTCAGCTAGGGTTTCTTCAATAGATGAAACCGGTTTATCTTGTTGCTCACTCAAATGGACAAGACCTTCAGCAGCCTCCCTAGAGCCACTTCCCCCTGACTTGTTGCCACTCTCCTCTACCCCTCCATAGATTGCAAGAACTTTGTCTTTCTTTTTCTTTCCCCTTCTACTAGACTCAGCCTCCTTTACATCTTTTACAGAACCAACCAATACAAACCTATTATCTACCTTTTCTACCACATCAGAAAATACAAAACAAGTATTTACCTCACCAGGGGTTTCATGATTTTTGTCAGCGTCAGAAGACCCATGTTCTTATCCTTCACTGGCAGAGATAAATGCTTCAGACTCAGAACTTGAGTCTGATTCTTTAGCAGGGCTCTTTTTGTTCCGACTAGCCCTCAACTTTTCATTTAGAGCTTTTCTCAGAGAACTAGAAGCTACAGTTTTTCTTGCTAACATTTTCTGCCGGTAAAACCTAGTTTTTGGGGTTTCACTAGGGGGTGTATATTATGACGTATTAGGAGATACTGGTGGGGGAGTGCCTGGATTATCTTGAGGGTTTGTCATGGTGAAGTATTTTTGGGGAATTTTGGAGAGAAAGAGGATGATCAGAATTTAGGAGAGATCAATGATGGTTATGGACTACAGAGGAGTATGTGGAGTGTATTTAAATAGGGTTATGATTAAATGCAGTAACGACAACCTTTTTGCAGTAGTCAATCAGGAGTCTAATCACTTTAGAATTCCGGTCTCTTAGTGATTAATAGGCGACACTAGATTTTAGGCAAGAATCCCGTTTTCCTTAGAGTTCTAGGAGAATGAAACTGGTTGAATGCTCAACGGATATAATTTCTGGGAGTTTGGTGAAAATAGGACTTCTGCTCATGATTAGAAAATTTATCTTTTTAATTGTGCAACGTATAGAAACATACCTGAACTTTCTCATGAGCATATACTGATGAACCAGGTTCTTCAAGTAGAACTTATCTTGATCATGCCTCAAATGTCAGAATAGAAAAAACTTTGTAAGAGATCAGTGAGTCAATATAAACACATGTCAGAGGAATATACTGATTAGGGTATGAGACTGAGTAAGAATTAGTCTAGATATTTACATAAAGTTAGAACTTCTAACCAATTTTTTTTTTCATTTTTTTATTGCATTGTGAACTGGACCTTTTAGGTGATTTTAGTCATCCCTAATTCCAACCTATTCCTCTCAAAGTTTTCCCCAATCAGTGCTTTAGTGAAGATGTCAACTATTTGTTTATCAGTAGCACAAAATTCTATTGAGATCAATCCTTTCTCATAGTTATCTCTTAAGAAGTGGTGTCTAACATCTATGTGCTTAGTCCTTTTATGATGAACAAGGTTCTTTGTCATAATTATAGCACTAGTGTTATCACAGAATATTGGTATGCATCCCACTTCAATTCCAAAATCTACCAACCACTGTTTGATTCATAACAATTGAGCACAATAAGGAGCAGCAACAACATATTCAGCTTTAGTAGTAGATAGGGCTACTGAATTTTGCTTTTTGGTAGCCCATGATACAAGACATGAACCAAGGAAGTGTGCCATACCTGAGGTGCTCTTCATATCCACTAGGAAACTTGCATAATCAGCATCAGCATATCTTACTAGATTGAAATTACTTCCTTTTGGACACCAAAGACACAAATCAGTGGTGCCTTTCAGATATCTCAATATCTTCTTGACAACATTCAAGTGAGACTCTTTTGGAATTGCCTGAAAATGAGCACAAAGCCCTACACTGAAAACAATGTCAGGTCTGCTGGCAGTAAGATACAAGAGTGAACCAATCATACCCCTATACAACTTATGATCAACTGATGAACCAGGTTCATCAACATCTAATTTAGTGGCAGTTGCGATAAGTGTATCTATTTCTTTAGAATCCTCCATTTTAAACTTTTTTATTAGTTCTTTTGTATACTTCTGCTGATGAATTATGGTTTTATTTTGACTTTGTTTGATCTGCAACCCTAAGAAGAAGTTAAGATCACACATCATGCTTATTTCAAAGGCACCCCCCATTAGTTTTGCAATGTCCTTACTCAACCTATCAGTAGTGGCCCCAAATATTATGTCATCAACATATATTTGCACAACAAGGAGGTCTTTACCTTTTTCCCTTAAGAACAAGGTACTGTCAATTTTACCTCTTTTGTAACCATGCTCCAGTAAGAATTTTGATATCCGTTCATACCAAGCTCTTGGGGCCTACTTGAGCCCATATAGAGCTTTGTCTAGCTTGTCCACATGCTCAGGACATTCCTTGCTTTCAAATCCTGGAGGTTGTTTCACAAACACTTCTTCCTTTAGGTAGCCATTCAGGAAGACACTTTTGACATCCATCTGATGGAGAGTGAATTCCATGTCTGCTGCAAAGGCTATGAGGAGTCTAATTGCCTCTAGTCTTGCAACTGGAGCAAAGGTCTCACCATATTCAATGCCTTCCTCTTGGCTGTAGCCTTGAACCACCAGCCTTGCCTTGTTTCTTGTAACTGTTCCATCTTCATCAAGTTTGTTCCTGAAGACCCATTTTGTGCCAATGGGTGATCTGTCCTTGGGTCTTGGAACTAGATGCTAGACTTGACTTCTTTCAAATTGGTTGAGTTCATCCTGCAAAGTATTGACCCAATCTGCATCTTGCAAAGCCTCAATAATATTTTTAGGTTCAATAAGAGATAGAAAAGCATCAAATGCACACATATTATTTAGTTGAGATCTAGTTTTAACTCTAGATGTTGGATCAGTAATGATGTTCTCAATGGGATGAGAACTTTGATACTTTTTGGATTTCAAAACCAACTGGTTTCTACTAGATGATTCTCCTTTGTTCTATTGATGAGGAACAGGTTCATGAACATGTTCTTTAAGAGAGTTGTTTCAATTTCTCCCTGATTAGTTCCCCCTGTCAGGTTGCCCTGTGTAGAAGGACCTATTCCAACACCTGTTCCTTATTTTGATGCCATTTTGACTTGTGCTGTAGATTTAGTCAATTCTTTTACCAGTCCAATGGCTTCATCTTCATGTTCCTGTCTCTCAGAAAGAATGTTAGTTTCATCAAATACAATATGCACACTTTCTTCTACACACAAAGTTCTTTTATTGAACACTTTATATACTTTGCTATGTTAAGAATATCCCAAGAATACTCCCTCATCACTTCTGGGATAAAACTTACCTAGGGAGTCTTTTCCATTATTACTTGAAACCAAATGCCCTAAGATGGGATATGTTTGGTTTTCTACCTTTAAGTAACTCATAGGGAGTTTTCTTAACAAGAGGTCTAGTCATGTATCTATTGATTATGTAGCATGCAGTGTTTACAGCCTCTGCCCAGAAGCTGTGAGGTAATTTACTAGAAAGAGGCATGGTCCTTGCCATATCCTCAAGGTTCCTGTTCTTTCTTTCAACTACTCCATTTTCTAAGGAGTCCTAGGGGCAGAGAAGTTATGATTTATACCATTTTCATCACAGTATTCAACAAATTTTGCATTTTCAAATTCAGTTCCATGATCAAACCTAATGGATGCAACTTGATTTCCTAATTGTTTATGAGTTTTTCTAACAAAAGCAGTAAACATTACAAATGCTTCATCTTTAGATATCAGAAATAGTACCCAGGTAAATCTAGAATAATCATCAACAAGTACCATTACATATTTATTTCCTCCTCTGCTCATGGTTCTCATTAGACCACAAAGATCCGTATGAACCAGTTCCAATGTCTTGGACGTACTTACCATTTTCTTGGATTTGAAGGATGACCTTACTTGCTTCCCCCTTGCATATGTCTCACAAGATTTGTCTTCCTTGAACTTGATATTAGGTAACCCTATCACCAAGTCCTTGGAGACTAATTTGTTTAGCTGATTTAGACTGGCATGACCAAGTCTTTTGTGCCACAGGACGAGATCATTAACTAACAAACTTAAACAAGTGAGTTCATTTTCTGAAAGAGTTGAAAAATATACAATGTAAATATTGTTAACTCTTTTTCCCTGCAAAACAATCTTATTAGTGGTAAGGTTAATCAGAAAGCATTTGGTAGAGGTGAAAGCTACAAGGTTACCTCTGTAACACAGTTGTAACACACTTATTAGGCTATATTTCAAATCATCTATCAAGTAGACATTCTCAATGGAATGAGAGACTGTCTTACCTACCTTTCCAACCCCAATGATCTCACCTTTCTTTCCATTACCAAAGGAGACATTTCCTCCTTTTAGGTCCTGAAGTGAAAGAAACTGGTCTTTGTTCCCAGTTATATGTTTTGAGCAGCCACTATCCATATACCATATTTGGCTCCTCTCTTTCACTTGGACCTGCAAAAAGAAATCAGGGGTTAGTCTTAGGAACCCAAACTAGTTTGGGTCCCTTTCTATGGGCAAAAGGATGAATCAAATTCTTTCTTGACCAACCAGGCAACTTGTGTTTCTCTTGAACAAAAGCTTTGTTCTTTTGACTGGCCTTTTCTTTTGTATTGCATTTATTTTTGTAATGGCCAGTCTTGCCACAGTGTGTGCAGATTTTATTCTCGGGAAGTGTGAGGTACTTTCTTTTAGAGTCCCATTTTGGAGCTTGAGTCCCATAACCAAGTCTTCTTTTGTTGCTACTGTGATGCTCCTGCAACCAAGAAAGTGCATCAGAAGCCTTGTTCCACTTGCAAGTTCTTTCTATTTCATGTTTCACTTTTCTTAGATTTTTTTTAGGACTTTGATCAATTCATTTTTCTTATACATCTTATCTTTCAATTTTCCTAAATTTTCTTCTAGAGTGAGATATGAGTGATCATCCTTCTTTTTTCTGTTCCTAGTTTTAGTTTTAAATTTTCAGATCTAAGTTCTAGGACACTATTATCGAGTTCAAGAATCTGGTTCTTCAACTCAGCATTTTTGTTATCACTATCATCAGCCCTAGACTCTAGACTCTTGCATTTTGCTTTTAAAATCACACACTCCCTAGACAGAACTTCCTTCTCATTGTTAACTATATTAGACTCATCAATGAAGTCTAATAATAGCTCAGCTAGCCTTTGTTTAGACAAAAATTTAATCTTGTCTTTGCGATGCAGAATACTTAACTCTTTCTCATCATCTAATTCTCTGATGGCCATAAGAGCTTGCTCTTCTTCAACTTCATCTTCTGAGTCTTCATCTGAGGTTTCTCCCCAAGTAGCAACCATAGCCTTGGTTGAACCTTTGTTCCTTCTTCCTGTTCCTTCATTCAGCCCTTTCTTTCTTCCACTCAATTTCCCATTGAGGGCAGTTCTTGATCATGTGATCAGTCTTACCACACTTATAACAACCCTCATTGGTCTATTTCTCAGGATCTCTTGACTTGTTGAAGGTTGTACTTCTTGATGAACACTTTCCTCACATCAGGTACTTTTTGAAATCTCTAGTGATCATAGCCATCTCATCATCTTCCAAATCTGAAGCTTCAGCAATTCTGAGATCTAGGCTTCTCTCCTTCTTGGGTGTGTCCATCTTCATGTTTTGCCTTCTTAGTTCATAAGCAGTAAGATTTCCAATCAGTTCATCCAGTCTGAGAGTAGCCATATTCTTGGATTCCTGAATAGCAGTGATTTTGCTTTCCCAAGCAACTGGGAGAACTCTTGTCAAGATTTTCTCAACCTTGTCTTCTTCAAGAATAATCCTTCCAAGAGACTTAAGTTCATTTGTTAGTGTAGTGAACCTAGTATACATCTCTTGGATACTTTCTCCATCCTTCATAGTAAAATTCTCATATTGAGAATACAACAATATTCTTCTGGATCTTTTCACTTGAGGTGTTCCTTCATGAGCCACTTGCAATGTGTCCCATGTCTCCTTAACAGTAGTACAACTTTGGATCCTACTGTACTCATATGGACCTAGTCCGCATACAAGTCATTTCTTGGCCTTAGCATTTTTCTCCCATTTCCTCAGGTCTTCAGCAGTGCAGTCATCCCTTGTCTTTGGCACATCCACTCCTTCCTCATTCTTCTTTGTGGTTGCTAAAGGAACATCAGTGATTATGTCATAGAGTCATAGTCTTCTCCTATGATGTGATCCCTCATCCTGTTCTTCCACCAAGAGTAGTATTGTCCATTGAACAGTGGAGGCCTGGTAGTGGACTGCCCTTCCCAGTTCCCAGGTGGAGCACTCATGTTGATCTTTTCCTAAGGTGTTATCCTCTTCAGGAAAACCCGCTCTGATACCAATTGATGTTCCAAATATCAATACCACACAAGAGGTGGTGATTTGTGTGGTACCCAATTTTTTGATATAGGTGTTCTAACTACTACTGTTGCGGAATTAAAAGTTCAAAAAATAAAGAACACAGAGATTTTTAGGTGAAAAACACCTGGCTCAAAAGGTGAAAAAACCACGACCTACTACTCAGTAGGATTTTCCCAAACATCTACTAAAATCGATGAGCCAAAACAGCATTTACAAAGCTCTTGTAAACCTAAGGGTTAACTCTAATCCTAGTGTGGCACACAGCCTCAACAGTTGCGACACTTTCAAGTTAACTCTAACTTGAATACTCAAAGTACCTAATACAATTGCTTCTATGAAAGCTAGAAAGGTATAATTTTAAACCACCTATTACAATTGACTAGAATAAGAATAAAAACGATGGAACTGGTTCTTCTATCTCGTTCAAGTAGCTTCATGAGTGCCACACTTAAATCTCATATAAATTGCTTGCAAAATTGCCTAGCTCTTTTGCTCTCAATTTAGTTTAACTTCTGCGTATGTTCAATACCTGTAAAAGAGAACAATCATAATTATTTAATGAGTTAGTAATTAGAGTTTGATTGAGACTCAATTGCTGATCGTTTATCGAATTTAATTCCTAGAACAATACAAACTCCAACCCCTATCCTTGATCCGGATTAAGTTCTCTTCACATAAGGAGACTTTATCTCTTTATCCTTTATGCAACCTTTTTGATCAGTTCAGAACATATTGTTGCTTGATCCTTAAGACTTATCTTCTTCACGTGTATCTCACATGTATAAGTAGATAACCACTGTGTCTGACATGATGGACCTGGTCTATGACTGTGTTCATTTGTCAATCTTCAAAACATTATCTGAAGTTGGGCCAACAGGAACATACTTGGTTCAGGATACTTTGGAGAAGGTTAAGGAGATACAGGATAGACTCCGTACAACCCAGTCCAGACAGAAGTGTTACACGGAATGGAAGGTTCGTGATGTTCCCTATATGGTTAAAGAGCGGGTTTTGCTCGAGTTTTGCCTATGAAGGGCGTTATGAGATTTGGGAAGAAAGGGAAGTTGAGTCTGAGGTTTATTGGCCCTTTTGAGATATTGAGGCGTGTTGGGGAGGTTGCTTATGAGCTTGGCTTACCTCCAAGCTTGGTAGGAGTTCATTCGGTATTTTATGTTTTAATGCTCTGAAGGTATTACAATGATTCATCGCACGTGTTGGATTTCAGTTCAGTCCAGTTGGACAAGTATCTATCTTATGTTGAGGATCTAGTGGAGATATTGGACAGGCAGGTTCGAAAGCTGAGGTCAAAGAAGATTGCATCAGTAAAGGTTTAGTAGCGGGGTCAGCCGGTCGAGGAGGCGACCAAGGAGACCGACTAGGATATGTGCAGCCGTTACCCATATTTCTCACTACTTCAAGTATGTCTCTATGCTCATTCGTGGACGAATGAGTGCTTAAGTGTAGGAGTATGTTATGAACCCACCAGTCATTTTAAGAATTAATGCCCTGATCCCTTATTAACTGCTTTCCCCGTGTTTGTTTCTGCTATTTTGATTTGTCGGGATGTTTGGTTTTGAGTTTCGGAGTATTTTGGGACACAGTCCCTAAAAGAGAGCTTAAGTTTTAGCATTTGGACTGTAGTTATAGAAGTATGAAGACAACCTCGGAATGGAATTCTGTTAGTTCCGTTAGCTCCATTGGGTGATTTCAGGCTTAGGGGCGTGTTCGGATGGTGTTTTGGAGGTTCGTAGCTTATTTAGGCTTGAAGTGCCGAAAGTTGAATTTTTGAAGCATCCGGTTTGATAGTGATATTTTGATATTGGGATCGTAATGGAATTTCAGAAGTTGGAATAGCTCCATAGTGTTAAATGTGACGTGCTTGCGAAATTTCAAGTCATTCGGATAAGGTTTGATAGACTTTTTGATCGAAAGTGGAAATTTGAAATTTTGGAGATCCTTAGGCTTGGATTGGAGAGTGATTCGTGGTTTTAGTGTTGTTTGATGTGATTCGAAGGTTGGAATGAGTTCGTATGATGTTTTAAGATTGGTTGGCAGGTTTGGTTAAGGTCCCGAGGTCAGGTGCTTGACGGCAATTAAATTGGACTTAGGACGAATTTGATATTGGCTGAAGCTATCGTAACCGCACCTACGTAAATGGGATCACAGGTGCGGAGCCGCAGAAGCAGCTGAGAGACCACAGATGCGGCCAGATGAGGAAAATCTAGAAGCCGCAGGTGCAGTGTGTACACACCTGTGAGGCCACAGATGCGGTAAATTGGTCGCAAGTGCGGAAGTGGGATTTTAATGAATTATCATAGGTGTGGTTCATTTTCCGCAGAAGCCGAATTGCAGGTGTGGTCCCATGGCCACCGAAGCGGATTTGCCGGGCAGAAATAAGATATTTTGAGGGTTTGAAATAAAAAGTTAGAAAATCGATTTGGAACTCGGGTGAGGGCGATTTTGGGAGGATTTTGAAGTGGAAATTAGTGGGTATCGATTCCTAATCCCTTTCTAGTTGTATTCCTATAATCTAATCTTCATTTTTTCATTTAATTTCGGATTTGGGATGAAAAAATGAGGAAAAGAGTAGAAACGTTTTAGGCCTAATTTTGGGGTTTTGATCTAGATTTTGATATTGGATTGAAAATTTTTTGGTATAAATGAACTCTGAGAGTATGAGGATTCGAAATTAGTAAATTTTACCCGATTCTGAGATGTGGGCCCGGGGTATTTTGGTCATTTTTCCTAATTTTACATATTAGCTTAGAATTAATTGGTGGAATCAATTACTTGAAGTTATATTTACATTATGCAATTGATTTGAATGGATTTGGGCCATTTGGAGTTGAGTACTCATGGCAAGAGCATGGTTTTGGGTTGATTTTGAGACGGTTCGAGGTAAGTGGCTTGCCTAACCTTGTGTGGGGAAACACCCCTTAGGATTTGGTATTGTTGATATTTGAAATGCCTTGTACGTGAGGTGATGAGTGCGTACTCGTACTAATTATTGAAAATCATGTTTTCATTAAGTAACTATAATTGTGGTTCCTTTCCTGTTTATACTACTTGCAATTTTAAGTCTGCTTTTAGCCTAGGGAAGCATGTCTAATTGATTAAATTACTTTACTTTCTCAAACTGCCTTATTTGGATTATGTGAAGCATGCTAGGTTAGAAATACCTGTTTTACCTTGGTATGAAATTTGAATTGAATTGAGTATTTTTCGTGTTGTTGTTGTGTGTTTACTTTGGGACTACAGGGCGGTATCCCAGGAGATCCCCCTGCCTGTTTACTTTGGGACTGTGGATTTGTATTTCGGTAAATCCCCCTACACATTAATATTGGAACTAAGAGACTGCACTTTGTAGATTCCACCAGTACTGGTTATATACATTTGGAACTATGGATCGGGATTCCGGTAGATCCCCGCGCACTATGATTTGGACTACGGGACAACACCCGAGAGATCTACTAGATATTTACATTTGGGGACTACAGGACAGTATCCTGGGAGATGCCCGGTTGCTATCTCTGTGTTGAGCTGTATTCTTCTGTGATTATTTTGTCTCTGTTATAGTTTTTGTTATTCTTATTATCCTGTGTTACTTCATACTGTTAACATTTAACTATATTGTCATATTCTATACTTTTTTACCTCGTTTTCAGCTATAATCAGTAGGGCCCTAACCTTTCTCATCACTACTCGAACGAGGTTAGTGTTGGCCCAAGTTCAGATAAAGTTTTGAAGATTGACAAAATGAACTCAGTCATGAACCAGGTCCATCATGTGAGACACAGTGTTGATATGCTTACACATGTGAAGAAGATAAGTCTCAAGGATCAGCAACAATATCTTTTGAGTTGATCGAAAAGGTTGCATAAGATAAGGAGTTGAAGTCTCCTTATGTAAAGAGAACTACATCCGGATCAAGGATAAGGATTGGAGTTTGAATTGTTCTAGGACTCAAAGTTGATGAAGGATCAGCAATTCGAGTTTTAATCAAACTCTGATTACTAACTCTATAAATAATAATGATTGTTCTCTTTTACATGTGATAGCACATACGCAGAAGTTAAACTAAATTGAGAAAAAAAGAGCTAGGCAATTTTGCAAGCAATTTGAGTGTGATTCAAGTGTACAAATCTGAAGCTACATGAACCAAGAGTGAAGAACCAATTTCATTGTGTCTTTCTTTATTTATAATTCAATTGTAGTAGGTGTTTTTCATATTGTACCTTTCAGCTTTCATAGAAGCAATTGTATTAGGTACTTTAAGTATTCAAGTTAGAGTTAACTTGAAAGTGTCACAGAAGTTGAGGCCGTGTGCCACACTGGGAGTATAGTTTAATCCTTAGGTTTACAAGAATTTGTAAATGTTGATTTTGGCTCAGTGATTTTAGTGGAAGTTTGGGAAAATCATACTGAGTAGTAGGTCGTGGTTTTTTTCACCTTTGCCAGGTGTTTTTCACGTAAAAATCTCTGTGTTCTTTATTTTATGCACTCTTAATTCCGCAACAGTCATAATAAGTACATCTAGAAGAACCAGGTTCTTCTAGTGCGAAAATTAGGTACCACACAAATCACCCGCCTTCTTGAGTGGTATTGACGTTTAGAACATCAATTGGTATCAGAGCAGGTTATCCTTGAAGAGGCTAACACCTTAGGAGAAGATCAACAATGAGTGCACCATCTGGGGAAGGGAAATCCACTGCCAGACCTCCAATTTTCAATGGTTTGTACTATTCTTGGTGGAAAAATAGAATAAGAGATCACATTATAGGGGAAGATTATGAACTTTGGGACATAGTCACTGATGGTCCCCTAGCAACCACTAAGAAGAATGCTGAAGGAATTGATGTGCCAAAAACAAGGGCTGATTGTACTGTTGAGGACCTGAGGAAATGGGAGAAAAATTCTAAGGCTAAGAAGTGGCTTGTATGTGGACTTGGACCAGACGAGTACAGCAGGATCCAAAGCTGTACAACTGCTAAGAAAATATGGGACACTCTACAAGTAGCTCATAAAGGAACACCTTAAGTGAAAATATCAAGAGGAACACTTCTGTATTCTCAATATGAGAATTTCACTATGAAGGAAGGAGAAACTATCCAGGAGATGTATACTAGATTCACCACTTTGACAAATGAACTTGAATCTCTTGGAAGGACTATCCTTGAAGAAGACAAGGTTGAGAAGATTCTGACAAGAGTTCTGCCAGTCACATGGGAAAGCAAGATCACTGCCATTTAGGAATCCAAGAACATTGCTACCTTCAGACCGGATGAACTAATTGGAAATTTAACTGCCTATAAAATGAGGAGACAAACCATGAAGATGGACACCCCCCAAAAAAGAGAGAATCTTAGCTCTTAGAATTGCTGAAGGTGCAGATTTGGAAGATGATGAAGTGGCTATAATTACTAGGGATTTCAAAAAGTACCTGATGAGAGGAAAGGGTTCTTCAAGAGGTGCAACTTCAACAAATCAAGAGCTCCAGAGAAACAAACCAATTAAGGATGTTAAAAGTATGGTAATACTAACCACATGATCAAAAACTGCCCTTAATGGGAAATTGAGTGGAAGAAAGAAAGAGCTGAACGAAGGACCAAGAAGAAGGAACATGTTCAACCAAAGATAAACAAAGGTTTAACCAAGGCTATGGTTGCTGCTTGGGGAGAAACTTCAGATGAAGACTCAGAAGATGAAGCTGAGGAGGAGCAAGCACTAATGGACATTGGAGAATCAGATGATGAACAAGAGGTAAGTATTCTTTATCTCAAAGACAAGATTAAATTCTTATCTAAAGAAAGGCTTGCCGAGCTATTAACAGACTTCATTGATGAGTCTGAGATAATTAATAATGAGAAGGAAGTTCTATCTAGGGAATTTGTGATTCTAAAAGCAAAATGTAAAAGTATAGAGTCTAGGGCAAATGAGAGTGATAACAAAAATGCTAAGTTGAAGAACCAGGTTCTTGAACTTGACAACAGTATCCTAGAACTTAGGTCTGAAAATCTAAAATTGAAATTAGGAACAGGAAAGAAGATTGCTGATCACACATGTCTCACTCTAGAAGAAAATTTGGGAAAAGTGAAAGATGAATTATATAGGAAAGATAAATTCATCAAAGTCTTAAAAGAAGATCTGGTAAAGGTAAAACATGAACTAGACAGAACTTGCAAGTGGAACAAAGCCTCTGATGCTCTCTCCTGGTTGCAAGAACATCATAGCAGTAACAAAAGAGGAATTTGCTATGGGACTCAAGCTCCTAAATGGGATCCAAAAAGCAAGTACCTCACTCTTCCATAAAATAAAATCTGCACACACTGTGGTAACACTGGCCATTACAAATATGAATGTAATGCAAAAGAAATGGCGAGTCAAAAGAATAAAGTTTTTGATAAAGAAAAGAATAAGTTGCCAGGATGGGCAAGAAGGAATTTAATTCATACTTTTGCTTATAGAAACGGACCCAAACTAGTTTGGGTTCCTAAGACTAACCTCTGATTTCCTTTTGCAGGTCCAAGTGAAAGGGAGGAGCCAAATATGGTATATGGATAGTGGTTGCTCAAAACATGTGACTCGGGGCAAGGAATAGTTCCTTTCACTTGAGGAATTAAAAGGAGGTAATGTCTTCTTTGGTAATGGAAATAAAGGTGAGATCATTGGAGTTGGAAAGGTAGGCAAGACTGATTCTCATTCCATAGAGAATGTCTACCTGATAGATGGCTTGAAATATAGCTTAATAAGTGTGTCACAATTGTGTGACAGAGGTAACCTTGTGGCTTTTACCTCCACCAAATGCTTTGTGATTAACCTTACCACTGACAAGATTGTTTTGCGGAGAAAAAGAGTGAACAATATTTACATTGTCCAGAAAATAAACTCACTTGCTTAAGTGTGTTAGTTAATGATCCCCTCATATGGCACAAAAGACTTGGTCGTGCCAGTCTAAATCAGCTAAATAAATTAGTCTCTAAGGACTTGTTTATAGGTTTACCTAATATCAAGTTCAAGGAAGACAAAGTTTGTGAGGCATTTGCAAGGGGAAAGCAGGTAAGGTCATCCTTCAAATCCAATAAAATGGTAAGCATGTCAAAGACGTTGGAACTGGTTCATATGGATCTATGTGGTCCAATGAGAACCATGAGCAGAGGTGGAAAGAAGTATGTAATGGCTCTAGTTGATGACTATTCTAGATTCACCTGGGTTTTATTTCTAACTTCCAAAGATGAAGAATTTGACATGTTTTCTACATTGTTAGGAAGACCCAGAAACAATTAGGAAATCATCTTGCATCCATTAGGTCTGATCATGGAACTGAGTTTGAAAACTCTAAGTTTGCTGAATTCTGTGATGAAAATGGTATAGATCACAAATTCTCTGCCCCTAGGACTCCACAACAAAATGGAGTAGTTGAAAGGAAAAATAGAACTCTTGAGGATATGGCTAGAACAATGTTACTATCTAGAAAATTGCCTCACAACTTCTGGGCAGAGGCTGTAAACACTGCATGTTACATCATAAATAGATTCATGACCAGACCTCTAGTAGAGAATACTCCCTATGAGTTACTTAAAGGGAGAAAACCAAACATATCCCATCTTAGGGCTTTTGGTTGCAAGTGCTATGTGCACAATAATGGAAAAGACTCCCTAGGAAAGTTTGATCCCAGAAGTGATGAAGGAGTATTCTTGGGATATTCTTCATATAGCAAAGCTTATAAAGTTTTTAATAAAAGAACTCTGTATGTAGAAGAAAGTGTGCATGTATTATTTCACGAAACTAACATTCTTTCTGAGAGGCAGGAACATGAAGATGAAGCCATTGGACTGGTCAAAGACTTGGCTAAAGCATCAGCTCAAGTCAAAGTGACACCTACAGAAGGAAAAGGTAATGGAACAGGTTCTTCCTTATAGGGAAACCTGACAGGGGGAAGAAATCAAATAGGAATTGAAATAAACTCCTTGAAGGAACTTGTTCATGAACCTATTCCTCATCAAATTGCTGAAACATCCAGCAGAAGCCAGTTGGTTGTAAAACCTCACAAATATCAAAATTCTCATCCCATTGAGAATATTATCACTGATCCAACATCTGGAGTCAAAACCAGATCAGAATTAAAGAATCTATGTGCTTTTGATGCTTTCTTACCTATCATTGAACCTAAAAATATTGTTGAGGCTTTGCAGGATGCAGATTGGGTGAATGCAATGCAGGATGAGCTAAACCAGTTTGAAAGAAGTCAAGTTTGGCACCTAGTTCCAAGACCCAAGGATAGATAAGTCATCGGCACTCAATGGGTCTTTAGGAACAAACTTGATGAAGATGGAATTGTCACAAGGAACAAGGCAAGGTTAGTGGTCCAAGGTTACAGCCAAGAGGAAGGAATAGACTGTGATGAGACATTTGCTCCAGTTGTAAGACTAGAGGCAATCAGACTTCTCATAGCCTTTGCAACACATATGGAATTCACTCTTCATCAAATGGATGTCAAAAGTGCCTTTCTGAATGGCTACTCGAAGGAAGAAGTGTTTGTGAAACAACCTCTAGGGTTTGAAAGCAAAGAATGTCCTGAACATGTGTACAAGCTAGACAAGGCTCTCTATGGACTCAAACAAGCACCAAGAACATGGTATGGAAGACTGTCAAAATTCTAACTGGAGCATGAGTACAAGAGAGGTAAAATAGATATTACCTTATTCTTAAGGGAAAAAGGTAAGGACCTTCTTGTTGTACAAATTTATGTTGATGACATAATCTTTGGGGACACCACTGACAAGCTAAGCAAAGAGTTTGCAAAACTAATGGGAAGTCAATTTGAAATGAGCATGATGGGTGAGCTTAGCTTCTTCTTAGGATTGCAGATAAAACAAAGTCAAAATGGAACCATGATTCATCAGCAGAAGTATACAAAGGAACTAATCAAAAGTTTAAAATGGAGGATTCTATAAAGATAGATACACCTATTGCAACTGCCACTAAATTAGATATTGATGAACATGGTTCATCAGTTGATCAGAAGATGTATAGGGGTATGATTGATTCACTCTTGTATCTTACTACCAGTAGACCTGACATTGTTTTCAGTGTAGGGCTATGTGCTCGTTTTCAGGCAAATCCAAAAGAGTCTCACTTGACTGCTGTCAAGAGGATATTGAGATATTTGAAAGGCACTACTAAATTGTGTCTTTGGTACCCTAAAGGTAGTAATTTAAATCTAGTAGGATATGCTGATGCTGACTCTGCAGGTTTCCTAGTGGATAGAAAAAGCACCTCAGGTATGGCACACTTCCTTGGCTCATGTCTTGTATCATGGGCTACTAAGAAGCAAAATTCAGTAGCCCTATCTACTGCTGAAGCTGAGTATGTGGTTGCAGCTTCTTGTTGTGCTCAACTACTATGGATTAAACAACAATTAGTAGATTTTGGAATAGAAGTGGGATGCATACCAATATTTTGTGATAACACTAGTGCTATAAGTATGACAAAGAACCATGTTCATCATAAAAGGACCAAGCACATAGATGTTAGACACCACTTCTTGAGAGATAACTATGACAAAGGATTAATCTCAATAGAATTCTGTGCTACTGATAAACAAATAGCTGACATCTTCACCAAAGCACTAAATAGGGAAAACTTTGAAAGGAACAGGTTGGAATTAGGGATGACTAAGATCACCTAAAAGGAAGCAGTTCAGAATACAATGAAATATTTTTGAAAAAAACACATTTTTGGTTAGAAGTTCTGACTTTATGTAAATATCTAGACTAATTCTTACTCAGTCTCATACTCTAATCAGTATATTCCTGTGACCTGTGTTTATATTAATTCGTTGGTCTCTTACAAAGTTTATTTCTATTCTGATATATGAGGCATAATCAAGAGAAGTTCTACTTGAAGAACCTGGTTCATCAGTATATGCTCATGAGAAAAGGTCAGGTATGTTTCTATACTTTGCACAGTTAGAAAAATAAATATTTCAACTATGAGCAGATGTCCTATCCTAACCAAACTCCTAAAAATATAACCGTTGAGCATTGAACCAGTTTCATTCTCTTAGAATTCTAAATAAAATAGGATTATTTCTTACAAACCAGCGTCGATCAATTATCACTTAAAGACCGGAGTCCTAATTGGATTAGACTCTTGATTGACCACTGCAAAAAGACTGCCATTACTGCACCTAATCATACTTCACTTTAAATACACTCCACATATTCCTACTTCAGTCCATAACCATCATTAGGTGCTAAAACCCTGATCATCCTTCTTCTCTCTAAAATTCTCAAAAATTCCCAAAATTCTCCAGAAATTCTCTGCCGTGACTAATCCTCAAAAAAATCCATTAACTCCCCCACCAACATCTCCTAACACATCTTCATCTCCTAGCAACAACCCTAAACCAAGATTCCACCGGCAGAAAATTTTGGCAAGAAAGACTGTAGCTTCTGGTGCTCTGAGAACAACTCTCAATGAAAAATTGAAAGCGAATCAACAAGGGGAAAGCTCTGAAAAGGAATCATCTGACTCGAGCTCTGAGTCTGAAGCTTTTGTTTCTACAAGTAATGGAGAAGAACGTAGGTCTTCTGACTCAGAAAAGAATCAAGAAACCGCTAAAGAGTTAAATACATGCTATGTTTTTTCTGATGTAGTGGAGAAGGTGGATGATAGGTTTCTGTTAGTGGGATCTGTGATATATGTAAGTGATGGAGAATCGAAGAGGAAGGGAAAGAAAAAGAAAGGTGAAATTCTTGCAATTTGTGGAGGAGTTGAGGAGAGTGGCAACAAGCCAGGGGGAAGTGAATTTGGGGAGGCTGCTTGTCACGACCCAATTCCCAAACTCGGTCGTGATGGCACCTCTCGTGAAGACAAGGCCAGCCAAAAGAACATCAACACCTCTTTAGCAGTTACTTAGCATAGATAAGTCTAAAATATTAGTAAAATTATCATAAACGCGGAAGAACAGTTATAAAACAGGGAAAACCATCCCGACATAGCCCGAAATCGGGGTGTCACAAGTCATGAGCTACTACAGAGTTTAAATTGAGACTACAAATGTAAATAATGATACAACTGTCTGAAGGGAAAATCTAAAGATATGAAATAGGAGGGATAAGGGCTGCGAATGTCAACAACTACCTCATCACTCCGACTAGCCTCCTGATCTGGGAAGAATCAGTGCTAAAGGGTAGACTCCACAATGCATGTATCTGCACACATGGTGCAGGGAGTAATATGAGTACTCCGACGCAGAGAGTAACAACAATAAATAATATCTGAAAGTAAGAAAACTCATAATAGCACAAGGCAGTTCTATATCAGGCAGTAAAAGCAGTAAATCCGTAGAACAAAACAGTATAAAAGCAAAATTTCCTTTTTAAAGTAAAACCAGTAAATCAGGTAAGATATCAAATAAATAGTGAATAGAAATCTGCCCCTCGGGCCCAATATCAATCGCTCAGAAACAGTATCAGCCCCTCGAGCTCTATATCACACCACTCAGATCAGTATCAGCACCTCGGGCTCAGTATCACATCACATGGGTACCCGCGCTCACTAGGGGTGTACAGACTACGGGAGGGGCCCCTTACGGCCCAAGCGCAATATCAAGCCACCTCGTGGCATATAAATCAAGGCCTGAAAACCTGCTCACATCACACGCGAGGCCTGAAAGGCTCCTCACATATCACTCGAGGCCTGATAGCCTCCTCACATATCACTCGAGGCCTAAAAGCCTCCTCACCTCACGCTCAAGGCCTGAAAGCCTCACTCAGTCCAGAAAAATATCATAAGACACTCGGGCATCTATAAATAATAGTTCTCAGCCCAAACATCAGTGAAATATCATTTAAAGTCTCAAAATTTATTTAAGGTGGTTGAGTTTGCAAAACAATATAATCATTAGGATTGAGTTCAAATAACGTATCAAAATAGTGAGGAAATAGTGATAACAATCCCTAAAGGATTCAAATAATTGGCTTTAAACCCAAAACATGGCAATAAGCCCAAAACATGATGATAAACAAATCAGCTTAGTCAAATACGCGGTAAAATATCAAATGGGACAGGCCAAGTCACAATCCCCAGTAGTAACCAACCTCGCGCTCGCCATTAAGCGCGCATTTCACCTCAATATAGCACTACGTTGTGAAAATCCGGGGTTTCAAACCCTCAGGATATCATTTACTATCATTACTCACCTCTAGCCGGCCAAAAGTCTAGCTTGCT
Source organism: Nicotiana glauca (assembly GCA_026770625.1). Lineage (NCBI taxonomy): Eukaryota > Viridiplantae > Streptophyta > Magnoliopsida > Solanales > Solanaceae > Nicotiana > Nicotiana glauca. Next base: position 5,079 of record MDKF010668358.1, on the reverse strand, counting down.
ATGCCTTTTCCTCTCGTATCGACCTCCTCATGCGTCGAATCTGATCAAAACCACAAGGAATACGTTACAATAGGCTAAAGGAACATAACCCAATTGAAAATACTCGAAAAATATCAAAAATCACGTAATTGGCAAAACCCGAGCCCCGGGCCCACTTCTAAAAAAATCAGAAAATTCACACCACGAGATTCCTTATCTAGCCACGAGTCCATACATGTCATATTTACCAAAATCCGAGCTCAAATGCTCGCTCAAACATCAAGTTTTCTTTCTCTTAAGTTCAAGCCCTAACCTCCATTTTTTGACCCCTAATTTCTTGATTTTTCACCCTTAATTCATGTAATGACACATTAGAATTATGTTCTAGGCTCAGAATTCCTTACCTCAATGAAGTACCTTAATTCCCTTTCCAAAATCGCACAAAAACCTCCAAGTCCGAAGTGAAAATGTTGAGTTCTTTCAAAAATTCGCGAAGATGGAATTAAATATCACTGACCAGGCTTTATTGGTTATGCAATAAGTTTATCACTTCTGTGACTCCGCTTTTGCAGATTCTCTTCCGCTTCTGCGGTTCCTCCAATTTTTCCCAGGACCGCTTCTACGGTCCACCACTCGCACAAGCGAGACTGCTTCTGCGATCCACATGTCCGCTTGTGCGGAAACTCCCCAGGCTCCACCTTTCGCTTCTGCGACTATACATTTGCTTCTGCGGAACCGCTTCTGCGGTCCATTTCTGCAGAAGCGGAAACACCAGATTCCAGACCCTTCAGCAGTCCTTAAACTCTAAATTTCATCCCGTTAGCCATCCGAAATCACCCCGAGGCCCCCGGGACCGCAACCAAAAGTACCAACACATCTTAAAACATTACTCAAACTTGTTCCAATCATCAAAACACCTCAACTAACACCAAAATCATCAACTTACATCGAATTCAAGCCTAAGTTCTTTAAAAACTTCCGAAATACGCATTCGATCAAAAACCCGACCAAAACACCTCCAAATGATCTAAAATTTTTCACACACATCCAAATTCACCTAACAAAGCTACTAAAACTCTCAGAATTCCATTCCGACCCTCGGATCAAAATCTCAAATATCAACCGGAATTCGCCAAAACACTAACTTCTCCAATTCAAGCCTAATTCTACACTGGACCTTCAAAATCAATTCCGATCATACTCCTAAGTCAAAAATCATCCCTCGAAGTTAACCGAATCATTGAAATCACATCCGAGCCCTCTAACTCAATAGTCAACATCCAGTTGACTTTTCCAAAACAAACCTTCCTTAAAGAGACTAAGTGTCTCATTTCCATCCAGAATCAATCCAATCAACTCATTCACCCAAGACTCGTATAATAACACACAAGGAAGCAGAAAATGGGTGAAACGGGGCGATAACTCATGTGATGACGGGCTGGGTCGTCACACTGCTGAAGGTCTTGTGCACCTGAGTGAACAACAACATACACCTAGTCCACCTGTGGAAGAAACCTTGGCTGACATTCTAAAGAATGTTGGAGCAAGCTATGATCCCAAAAAGCACAAAGCTTCTTCTCAAAAGGCTCCAACTGCCTCTAAGCCAACAAATAAGAGCAAGGTGTAACCTCCTAAGTAATCTATGAGGAGGATCGGGATAATATTGGAACTACGAGACTGCACCTGGTAGATTCCTCCAGTACTAGTTATACATATTTGGAACTATGGATCGGGATTCCGGTAGATCCCCGCGCACTATGAGTTGGAATACGGGACAATACCCGGGAGATCCACAAGATATTTACATTTAATAGACTACAAGACGGTATCCTGGGAGATGCCCGGTTGTTATCTCTGTGTTGAGCTGCATTCTTCTGTGATTATTTTGTCTCTGTTATAGTTGTTGTTATTCTTATTATCATGTGTTACTTCATACTGTTAGCATTTATTTATATTGTTGTATTCTATACTTTTTTACCTTATTTTTAGCTATAATCAGTAGGGCCCTGACCTTCCTCATCATTACTCGACCGAGGTTAGTGTTGGCCCAAGTTCAAATGAAGTTTTGAAGATTGACAAAATGAACTCAGTCATGAACCAGGTCCATTATGTGAGACACAATGTTGATATGCTTACACATGTGACATACGTGTGAAGAAGATAAGTCTCAAGGATCAGCAACAATATCTTCTGAGTTGATCGAAAAGGTTGCATAGGATTAGGAGTTGAAGTCTCCTTATGTAAAGAGAACTACATCTGGATCAAGGATAAGGATTGGAGTTTGAATTGTTCTAGGACTCAAATATGATGGAGGATCAGCAATTCGAGTTTTAATCAAACTCTAATTACTAACTCTATAAATAATAATGATTGTTCTCTTTCACAGGTGATTGCACATACGCAGAAGTTAAACTAAATTGAGAGAAAAAGAGCTAGGCGATTTTGCAAGCAATTTGAGTGTGATTCAAGTGTACAAATCTGAAGCTACATGAACCAAGAGTGAAGAACCAATTTCATTGTGTCTTTCTTTATTTATAGTTCAGTTGTAGTAGGTGTTTTCATATTGTACCTTTCAACTTTCATAGAAGCAATTGTATTAGGTACTTTGAGTATTCAAGTTAGAGTTAACTTGAAAGCGTCACATCAGTTGAGGCTGTGTGCCACATTGGGATTAGAGTTTAATCCTTAGGTTTACAAGAGTTTGTAAATGTTGTTTTTGGCTCAGTGATTTTAGTGGAAGTTTGGGAAAATCCTGCTGAGTAGTAGGTTGTGGTTTTTTTCACCTTTTGAGCCAGGTGTTTTTCACGTAAAAATATTTGTGTTCTTTATTTTATGCACTCTTAATTCCGCAAACAGTCATAATAAGTACATCTAGAAGAACCAAGTTCTTCTAATTCGAAAATTAGGCCCCACACAAATCCTCCCCCCCCCCCCCTTGTGTGTTATTGATGTTTAGAACATCAGTTAGGCTTAGCACTTACTGAGTACCGCTATGGTGTACTCATGCCCTTTCTGTGCATGTTTTTCATGTGCAGATCAAGGTACTTTGACTCAGTCCTACTACACTTGAGACGAGGTTATTCTCCAGAGACTTCGAGGTATATCTGCCGCGTCCTCAAACCGAGGAGTCCCTTTCCATTATCTCTCATAGTATTAGCCCTTCTGTATTTACTTTTGTTTAGAAATTCTAGAGTTAGACACTTGTAGTTATTTAACAGCTTGTGATTTTATGAGAATTTGGGTTTTGTAAAGTTGTCAGTCTAAGAGTTATATTGTATATGTCAAGCGGCATCTTTAAACCTTTACTATGTTTATTTCGCAAGTTTTTATCTGTTTTATCTCTTGTTTTCCCTGTTTCTGCAACTATTAAGCTTACCTAATCGTAAAGACTAGGTGCTGTCATGATAGTTCACGAAGGGCTAACTGGGGTCATGACATTTCTCCTTGTCTTAAAAAATATCCAGAGTTTATTCAGAGGACCAGAAGATCCATATCTTATTGTGGGAGTTATGAAAGCATGACTGATAGTCCAGCTTCCTCTTATACTTGTCAATTTTCCTAGCTCCCACCATAGGTTCTTGAATGAACAATTAAGGAATCTTGTATTAATTTTAAGTATACTAAGTCTTTCAGCAGCACCTTGAGAACCTATCCCTCTAATATTCTATGAAAGAGTACTAATCATTCGAAACATTAGGGGAAATATTTTGTAATAATGCCTTTGTGCCTTTCTTTCCTTGCCTGACGGGGCACCCTTGGAGTAATGGTAATTGGACGAGCCTCTAGGAGAAATGTTGTTGAAATAAGTAATATTTTGTTAGAACTGTGTAGGAGTATTAGCCACAGTTTCCTCATGAAAAAAATTACCAGTACTTCTGACAAATCTATCATCAAACTTAGAAGAATCATATTTCCCTGATGAATTATTCGTAATAATGTCTGCATTACAGTTTTGTAGGCAATGTCTTCAAACTCTCCAGTCTACACTTAATATCATGCAGGGTGAGGTTGCTGGCCATTCCCTGAATATCAGGTTCTAGTTAGATACCACCATTTCAAACTTGCTCCTGAGCCTTTGTCCTACTTCCTTAACACATATCTGGAAGTATTGGGTTAAGACCAAATAAAGCTGTTGATTGGTTGCCACATTATTTTTATGAATTTTCTCCTGCAAGTTCTCCAAGCTGCCAGGAAAGTTCTGTCACAAAGACAATAAGGGAAGAACAACATTAGCTGCAAGCTTTGCTTCATCTGAGCATAATAAATTATATGATCAACTGGAAAACGCAAAGAAAGTAAGGCTAAGTCCATAGCGCCGCAACAGAAGTTGAAATGATAGAAGACGTTTGTTCTATTAAGCACCATGATAAGAGGCAAACCAGACCTAAAACAAGTGTATGAGGACTTACATAAAGGAAGGAAAAATTCGAAAGAGCTGTTGTGAATATAATACATCGGAATGAGTCCTTATATAGACCACCGAAGTTAGTGTTTGATTCGTTCCCAACATGAGTTAATTGGGCTAGTTCATCTTGTTGGACTTCAAATGATAAGCCCAAAATCCATGCCACGTGTCAAGTGACATGGCACGCCAAGTCAAATCAAGGGCCACTAAAATCATGTCACGCGCATACGTGATGTAGTATGCCAAGTCAAATGTAAGGACCAATCAAATGTCGCCAAATATTCAAATGACATGGTTCAACCAATTATGTGCAAGCTTATCACATAGCTTTAGTGATAGGTTTGATGACTCAAGTTGGCCAATCAAATTGGAGGAAATCAGGTTCTTAATTCGAATTCGCTGATGGTTTCAGATTCGCGCGTCGTCACGAGAAACTTAATAACTTTTTAAAGGGATACCGAAATCACGAACGGTTTGCGGCGCTGGAAAGTAGACTCGTGGAGCTTCGACATACCTGAAAATCACGACCAGAAAGCTAATAGATTTATCTAGGTAATATTCTAAAATTCAGAGTTGAGATCCTACTATATTGCGTCTCCAGATTTGCGCGCTCACTAGAAAGCTTGTACCTTGTTGTAGGCCCAAAATCAAGCACTTCTTGATCCTTTGAGGACTAAACTTCAGAGACTACTTTT
>MU688780.1:28600-39094 GCA_026770625.1 Nicotiana glauca | reverse complement strand
AACACTATGCGAACGCGGAAGGGGTATGCGTTCGCATAGGACAAAACTGGACCCTTGAAGTTTACACTATGCGATGGCGGAGAATGCTATGCGATCGCATAGAAGAAAGAACTGGGCAACAGAAGACAACATTTTCTGCAACAAATCCTAAGGCCAAAACTACCCCGAACCACCTTCGAATCACTCCCGAGCCCTCGGGGCTCCCAACCAAACACACACACTAACTCAATAACATCCTACGAACTTGCTCGAGCGATCAAACCGCTAAAATAACATCAAATTCAACGAATCAAACCCCAAAACTCATAATTTCATTTCAAAGTTCATAACTTCCAAATTTTCCATTTTTTACTCCGAAACACGTCAAACGATGTCCGTTTTCAACCAAACTTTACAGGAAGCATTTAACCAATATTTAAGACCTGTACCGGGCGTCAGAACCAAAATACGAGCCCGGTACCTATATTTTCTAGCTCATTTTCATTTCTATTTTTCCTTATTCAGAAAACAATTTAACAGAAAAAAATTTTTACCGGGGTTCTGGACCTCGGATTTCGACTCCGGGCACATGCCCGAGTCCCATATTTTTCTACGAACCTCCCGGGACCATCACATCACTGGTCCGGGTCCGTTTACCCAAAATGTTGACCAAAGTCAACTATATCAATATTAATATCATAGTTCTTTAAATTTTTCACAGAATTCACATATTTTAACATAAAAACTTTCCTGCTTCGCGCCCGGACTGTGCGCGCAAATCGAGGCAACTAAAAATGAGATTTTCAAGGCCTCGGAAGCGCGTAAAAAGGGAGAAATACGGTGATGACCCTTTGGGTCGTCACATTTACACAGAAAGCTCTCATCACCATTGATAGAGGAAAAACCCTAGAGCCGCTATCTAGGCCCATGCTTTCCTGTTGCTAATCGTCACTTTCTACTCTAAAAAGTCAAGCCACCACTATACAATATTGTTGGTCTAAATAATAAAATATTGCAAAGGACAAATCCTTCCTCAGATATCTAAATATGAGTGAGATGTCTAAGCTGCGATGTTGAAAAAAACAGCCGCAAAGCATGACTCATAATTTTAATATTTTATCAAGGATACTACAAACGGTGGAGTAGAGCTCATTCGGGAACAATGACATTATCTTCTCTACAGAAATCTGCCATCAATACTACATATGTTTCTCATGTAGCATTCAAAACGAATGACGTTATGAAATTACGTCGATACTTTCATATATTATGGTAACAAAGAAGGCATCTCTATTTTTTCTCCAGGGAATCTTTAGAGGTTTCAGTGTCTGATCAAATGAAATGTGATTAAATCGTCCTCATCTCTGCACTTCCGATTCTATCTGTGCTGAAACAATTTTATCTTCTCCTAGGTAAAGCAAAGGAGGATGAAAGAACTTATTGATTCTTGGTCTGTATTTATAGAATGGTGACCGGGGTGCCGGGTCCATACTTAGGAATATGTATAGACTTTACATGAGAATGAAAAATTAACCATCCACTTACAGGTCATTTAAGAGCTTTTATCAAAATTTAATGTCAAGAAACTTTTCAATATGAAACGGACGAAAAGAGTGGCATGAAACGGACATGAGTTTGATTCAATAATTTAGAAATAGAAAAAGAAAAAGAAAAGTAAAGTAATGGAAAACCCCCAAAAAAAAGGAGAAAAAAGATAAATCAATTCCTTGGCTTTTGAGAGTACAACCTCATCGTCTCTATTTCCTCTTTTATATAATATATAGATATATAGATTTAGATGGATAGTAAAGCTACGGAGTCTTGAAAATTAGAATATCTCTTAAAATATATTCTAATACATACATGACACAAGTGATAAATTTTGCATTTCTTGATAGTAATATCCATATGCGTTAAATAGTGAAGAAAATGTAGCAATCAATATATTATACGAATAACATTTACGCTTAATCAAATATTTTCAGATTTTTATGATTTTGATTTATTTTTGTTGAATCTATTAAGGAGTAGGATTGATCATAACCAACCAAAAAGGCATGCCCCCTATGAACAACAAAGATTTTATATATACTAGTGAAATTATCTTGTTTCACGCTATTGTTAAAGCAATGCTGCGCGAGCCTCAGGGCAAGCTCTAGACCGAAGCACACCAAAAATACACTGAGGTGTATTGACAACGCATAAATATCGTGGGGCGTAAGCCCTGACATTTCGGGCAGTCACCTAGGCGTTGGCCCCAATGTACTAGGCATAAGTCCCAAGAACTATTCAAATTTCAACCACAATTTTTTAATAAATCTTTTTTGCTTAACTTAAACAACGTTAACTTATTGTAAAATTTTAAAGTAAAAATCTCATTAGTTAAAAGTATTTTTTTTTCCAATTGTATCATAATTTCATAATCTTTACTCTTTGTCGTTTATTATTGAGTAACAAATATGCTTTAAATTGTTGTTTACAAAATGCAAACTTCAAAGGAACGAGTTTTGTCTTCCAATTCTTACACTGCTTCCACGCTTGCATTTTTCTTCTTTAAATTTTTGTTTTCAAATTACATTTTGAAAATTTTCTTGTCTCACAATAGTTTAGATATTATTTTGGTATTTTATTCTAGTTATTGATATTACATGATGATTATTTGTGATTATTATGTAGCTTTAGATCTTTAAACAATAATTTTATATTAATTTTTATTTTTTGAATTATTAGGAACTAAGATATTATTTTTATAATTCTAAGTGTGTTTTACCATAATCATGTTAATTATAGATGTAATGCATCTTTACGTCCTTTCACTTTTTCAAGTAAAAAATAATTTGTTTGTATGTTTCATGCCCATGTTTGCATGTTTATAATAAAAACATATATATTTTTCTACTAAAAAATTGAAAGATTTAGAGAGAGAGGCTCTTCCTTCCCTCTACCTCTATTCTGCCAAAGACAACCTCTTCAAATGCAAACACACACTACAGGCAACCTACTAACAACAACAACAATTCCTCCAAAGCTTCCTAACATTCCTCCATGTGAGGAAAAGATTTCATACAAGGACAAGTTGATTGGAGATTTAACTCACGATTTAGGGGACTTGGACAGCCCAAATAGCTCAACTTCTCCCATGGACGTGCAACACATTGAACATACCCAGTTTATCCACGAGGGAAAGGCGAATCAGCCTCATCAAATAACCCTAATGGAGCAGGATATCAAAAAAATTTATGAACCATGAAAGTTCTCCGTTATAATCAAACTAATTGGAAAAAGAATCCTCCACCAGTATCTAAAGACATAGTCAAATTCAATAAGGAAGAAAATGCAAATAAAGTTTTAGATCATGTTTTAATGATGCAATTAATATATATGTGCAGGAACTCAAAGAAGTAAAGAAGAACTGCTAGGATGACGAGCAAGGGAAGAATTTACTAGCAAGGATTTACAAGGAAAGAAATAAATTCACACGAGATCAGCAAATCAGGATTAGTTTCGTAAATCTGGGGAATCAAATCAGCGGCACTATGATTAACGGAACTGGAATAATCAAGGCGCGAGAAGATAAGTGATTAGTGGAGCTGGAATAATCAAGGCAGAATCACGGAAGAATAAAAGGTGCGCGAAGATCTGGGGAGCAATCGCATTTGGAAAATCCATCAATCAAGGAAAAATCTCACAAAACAATCCCCTGCCGAAGGAGAAAAAATCAAGCGGAGCTAACAGCTCACTCTTTATTCTTGGAAAGAATGATTCTTTCCAAGGATCAAAACCCTTGGGTTGACAAGCCTCCATCGTTCATCACAGTATAAATACTCCCTTGTAAACCTTAGTGTAGACATACTTTGATCAAACCAAAACACTCTTTATTCTACTGCAAACAAGCATAGTAGCTTATTAAATATGATGTGTAACGAGTCAGGGATAGAAAGAGGGTACACAACTGGTGAGGCATTATATCAAAATGAGTGCTAGAGAAATTGAGCGATATACATCACATCTGTACCCGAAAGAAACTCATTTACTAGAAGAGAACGACTCCCTTGTAACCCAAGGGGACTAGATTAGGATTCACATTAAATCTGAACCAGTATAAAATCCTGGTGTCTTTAATTCCTGTAATTATTTTCCGCATTTCATTTTAAGTTATCATATCTGCTTAATTACCATATCAAGTCGACTACTTCATTTATAAGTCAACTAATAAACGATTTAGTTTAAATATTTTACAATTCACCCCCTCTTGTAATTTCAAAAAGCACTTCAAAACGGGCCATGGTTCATCAATGGCTTCTTCCTCTCAGCCCAGAAATGGACACCAAACTTTGTAGCCACTCACGCAACCCAAATTTTCACAGCCATCTGGGTGAGATTACCCCAACTCCCAACGGAATTCTACGATGGAATTATAATCACAAAAATTAGGAATGCTATTGAAAATCTTCTAAAAATCGATGAATGTACTTCCTCTACTCTACGAGGGCGTTATGCACGATTATGTATTCAACTTCCAAGAAAAGTGCAGCCCTATATCCTTATTGGATCACAAACAAACAATATTATACAAAGGAGATAATATTCTATGTAAAAAATATGGTTGTCTTGGGCATTCAACTACCAAATGTCCCCACACAACCACCCACGGCACAATCTCGACCAATGAAGGAGACAAACTAGAAAAACAATCTGTCCCCAACGATTGTGACTCGCAGACTGTTTCATTCCCCAAGAAGAGGAGATCATTGTTAAAATCAAGCATGCAGACTAGTCCCACAGCATCAACTCTGCCAGGTATAAATGTGAAAACTTTTGAAGCCTCAATAGGTAAGTTTCTCAAAACTCAACATTTAAAATTCGTAGAAAAAAAATCTGTGCCACCCCCTCTACTCGATAATTCAATGTCTCTTAATAATCCTGTATTAGCTTTAATTAAAAATGATAATCCTAATGAAAATGCCCTCACTAACCACTCAAACTTCAATAACTAGAATTTGAATCTAGAGCACCTAAATTATAACCAAACCAGCAGTAAAAATAATACCACCAGTGGTTCGCATGGCAAGGGTTATCCCAAGCAGACAGGTGGAAATAACGTGTCGCCTAAGAACTCTAATCCTACGGAGTATGTCCCAAAATCTCCTACTATTAATGAAAGGCCTAAGAAACCTGCTAATGACCATCTAACACCCAATGAAAAAATCCACATAAAAAATATTACTTTGCTAACCCCCCACAGTAATCATATTATGGAGGAAGATCTCCCAATCTTAGATTGCATGCAAACAAATGATCTCTCTGATGAAGAACACTTGACAAAAAGTGACCTCCATATGTCGGGGGTGATATCCATTGGAGATATTGCTAAAACCACATGCAAGACCTTCCTCTTCCTTGCATATAGACCCTATCATTACTACCCCCACTCTTACTCCTCCAAACTCCATAACTTGTGATCATCACAAAGTTATATTAACTACCCAGAATGCCTCGAACACCACTCACCCTCCGAAGGAAATTTTGCCTAATTCAAATCCAACGCCTCAATCGTCCTTACCCAATGGACAACATTCCTCCACTACCACCTTATCTTCCCCCTCAACCAGTGATTTACACTCAGCCACCAAATCCTCCCAACCATCATCCATAATCTTGGATAGAGTTAGGCCTCATGGGTCAAGTCATTTCCTTCAATCTACAGATCAACGGGTAGGACTCAGTACTAATCATCCAAAATACGAGCTACCTTGCTCAGCTGATCTCGGAGGGCATGCATTTGGACATGACAAACTACATCAACCAAATGTGGATTTCAAATATCCTCCAACCATTGGCTCCATCACTCAACCAGAACATAATCACCAACATGCAAGAGATGTGGAATATCCTAGGGAATCTCAACAATATGATGTCGCAGAATGTACCAATCAACCTACCTACTTTGCTAAAGAGGAGATGTCCATGCTGAACCCCATCTTTACCCTATGGACAGCCCAAACACCTCCTGTCCAACAGGCACACAAGCACAACCTCAGAACCCACCTCCTCCCATGCATGCAGAAGCCCAGCAGATGGACATGCAAAATCATGAGGAAAACCAAGAAGTGGAGAAAGAACCACTCCCTCATCTTGGAGAACCCAGGGTGGCATTCTCAAACTTAAGAGAAGTAAAAATACTAATCTTCAAGGAATGGATCGACAAGAAGTGCATTATCAGCTGTCCACTTACCATGTTCAAGTGCTTGATGGATATACGCCCCCCTCCCCCATGACCCCAGAGTAGGGAAGAATGTACTGATTCTGGTACCTTCCTACAAGAGGAACAATGCACTAGCAGCAAGGGAGAACAATCAAGCACCTTCCAACCAACAGATGATGAACCAGCCCATTAACTTTATAATTTGGAACGTTTGGGGTGAAAATAATGCAAACTTTTGTCGAAATTTTAGGGAGCTTATGGATGCCCACAAACCCAGCATGGTAGCATTGCTAGAAACTAGAATGGCTAACCACCTCTCAATCCTGGAAGATTTCAATTTCATAGAAATGATAGAGGTGCCTGCTGAGAGGCAAGCTGGAGGGCTGGTCATCCTTTGGAATCATACTAGAGTCACCGTCAACAACTTCACTAGGCGTAACCAAGAAATCCATGCCATGAACGAGGTAAAACCAAATCACAAAACTTGGCTCTTTAGTTTTATCTATGCTAGCACTGACACGTATAATCGAGATACCTTCTGGCATAATATAAAAAATATCTATAATTCCTATAAAGGACCTTGTCTTATGGGGGGGATTTTAATGATGTAATTATATTCCAAGAAAAATTTGGAGGTAGAGCAGTGAACCAAAAGCGTGCACAAAACATTTTAGCAAGCCTAAACTATTGCAAATTATTTGATCTAGGTTTCAAAGGGTGCAAATTTACTTGGTCAAATCATAAAAAAAAAGGAAAAGGTATCATAATGGAACGCCTTGATAGAGTTTATGCTAACATGAAATGGTTAGATCAATACCCTGAGGCCTCCATAATCCACCTACCAAAAACTCATTTCGACCATAATCCTATTCTCATCTCTCTCAAAAAGAAATCTACGAACTATATTGACAAGCCCTTCCATTTAGAAACAATGTGGTGTTCACAACCTGAGTTCACTTCTATAGTTAATAAGCACTGGGTCACTAATGATCTTATAACTGCCACAAAGTCCTTTGAGGAGGATGTTAAGAACTGGAGTAAAGAAGTTTTTGGTGACATTCATAGGAAAAAAAGACAAATTCTAGCAAGGCTAGGTGGAATTAAACTTATTCCTAGGTATGGCACTAGCATTTTCCTTCAAGAGCTAGAAAAAAAAAATTACAACATCAATATAATGAGATCCTAGTACTCGAGGAAGATTATTGGAAATTACACTCTAGAGTTATGTGGATGAATGAGGGCGACGCTAATACCAAATATTTCCAAATCACTGCGACCAATAGAAAAAGAATTAATAAGATTACCTTCTTTAAAGATGACTCCAACAAGTGGATAGATGACCCCAAATCCATAATGGACCACACGGTCAATTTTTTCAAGAACTTATTCACCACAAACCATACTCTTTCCTATTGGCATACACAAAATGGTAGTAACCACCCTAATACACACTTCCCTCTCTCGTGCCTAGACCAACCGCTTATGGACTCTGAGATCACAAAAGTAGTATAATTCTTTCATCCCAATAAAGCTCCAGGACCGGATGGCCTTCATCCCCTTTTTTCCCAAAAATTCTGGAATAACATTAAAGGCAATGTTATGGACTTTTGTCACAAAGTATTTACGAAAAATCGTATTCCTGAAGGTATTAACAAGACTTACATTTGCCTAATCCCTAAATTTGAAAATGCAAACCATTTAAAATTTTTTAGGCTAATAAGCATTTTTAATATAATTTACATAATCATTTTCAAAATAATATCCAATAGGATGAAGCCTTTTATGCAGAATTTAATCGGCCTTCACCAAGCTAGCTTCATCAAGGGGAGAAGAGCTTGTGATAATGCTCTAATCATTCAAGAAGTAATGAACTACACCAAAAAAACAAAAAGTAAGCAAGGAAGTATGATAGTCAAAATCGACCTTGAAAAGGCATTTGACAAATTGGAATGGTCTTTCATCCATAGAACGTTAACCTTCTTTAATTTTCCTAATTAGTTTAATCAACCTAATTATGTGTTGCACCACCTCCTCTAGCTACACCATCCTTATCAATGGCACCAAGTCTGAATCCTTTGCTTCTTGAAGAGGAAATAGACAAGGAGACCCTATGTCACCCTACATTTTCATACTATGTATGGAAATGCTTTCTATAGTGATCAACCACAATGTGGATATTAAGAAATGGGACACTATCAAAGTTACACACAGAAGTCCTCTCTTATCACGCTTATTCTTCGCAGACGACCTCACACTAATCGGCAAAGCTAACATAAAAATAGCCCACTCTATGATACGTTGCCTCGATAACTTCTGCCAGTTATCAGGTCAAACTATTAGCAAATCAAAATCTAAGTTAATTATTTCTAGCCAGTGCCCAAAGTTAATAAAAATCAACCTATCAAACCTTTGGAATAATAAAAGTCAGCGAAACCTTTGGTACATACTTTGGCTTTCCAATCCTAAACGCTAGCCCAAGACCAAATGATTACCAATTTATCATTGATAAAATGAGAAAGAAACTAAGTAGTTAGAAAGCTAAGTGGCTCAAAACAGCGGGAAAGTGTACTTTAATAGCCTCTACTCTAAACACAATCCCAACCACATCATGCAATCTTTTATGCTTCCCAAAAAAACTCTAAAGGAAATAGACAAAATTCAACGGGATTTTCTTTAGAACTCATCCCCTGACAAGAGGAAACTCCATATGATTAATTGGAACATTGTTACAAAGGATAAATGCATGGGTGGCCTGGGGATACGAAAAGCTGAAAGCAAAAATCTAGCCCTCCTAACGAGTTTAGTATGGAGACTTATTAACAATCCTAATTTGCTGTGGACCAAGGTAATCTCTAGTAAATATGGTAATATGAGGGGGAATACTACTAAATCTCACACCTGGAAGAGCATCCTTAGAGGATGACACTTTTGCAACATTGGTACCAGATGGGATACTAATAACAAAGCTCCCCTTAGTGTTTGGCAATCCAACTGGATTCCCAACATAAGAAACCTCAGAAATGCAATCATGGGGCCATTAAGGGAGCATGAGGATAATCTTACAGTAAACCAAATTAAGGATAAAGGGCAATGGAACTTCTCAAAAATCTCATTTGTTCTCCCTTCCCAAATAACTGATAGCGTTAGTGCAATCACTACCCCATTAAGAAATCTCACAATATTCACAATATCTGGAGCCTATCCTCAAATGGACTGTTTTCAACCTCTTCTTGCTATCAAATCATAAACGAAGAGGAAAAACAAGACAAAGATTTCACCTGGATCTGGAACTTACATTGCCCAAACAAGATCAAAAATTTTATTTGGAAGTGCTACCATAATAGACTTCCTACACGATCTTACTTGGCTAATATAGGTATCAACATCGACCCAATCTGTCCGGTTTGAAAAATCAATTAGGAAACTATTTACCATATCTTCTGGGATTGCTCTTCTATCAGTAACTTATGGCATACTTATAGTCTCCAACTGAATGATAAGACGCATAATACTCACTGGCTCGACTATATTAGGTAGAATAATAATTATTTTAGCCACCACTATCTTTCTTGGAGTGAGGTCTTTCCTTTTGCCATTTGGAATATTTAGAAAAATAGAAATGCTAATAACCACAACAATACTTCTCACAAAATTCTACGGTCAACCATTATCAACACCTCTCTTGAATATAAACTCATGACTGAAAAGTACATTAATAACTCCCCTCACAAGTCTATCAAGGTTAGTTGGCACAAGCCACCGCAAGGTTGAATAAAACTAAATATAGATGGTGCCTTCAAAGCTGATAGATAACAAGGTGGAATTAGAGGAATTATTAGAAACCATGCAGGGCGCTGGATAATGGCTTTCACCAAAAAAATGTACACACTCTCATCAGCAGAAGTGGAACTCCAATCACTGCAGGAAGGCATGCAGATGGTTATCGCATACAACTTGCAGCCAATAGAAATTGAAACGGACACTTCAGAAACAATAACCATGATTGAGCATGACCATCCTACTTACACACATTTATTTTATGCATGCAGGTTGTTACTTCTTCAGGCGAGGCAGAAGGGGCAGGTAATCCTCAAGCATAGTTTGAGGGAAGGAAACACAATGGCACATATTTTGGCTAGAGAAGCTCTCATGCAGTCCAACATAAATAAGCTTCGTCTTTTATCTATCCCACCGGAACCGGCAATGACATAGTATCAAAGGGACATGGAGGGTTTTTTTCTGTAAAAACTACTTCTGCTACTATATGCACTAGGTTGGCTGCGTTAGGAAATGTTGATGCCTTAGAAGGC
>MU688780.1:0-27599 GCA_026770625.1 Nicotiana glauca | reverse complement strand
TATATATATATATATATATATATATATATATATATATATATATATATATATATATATATATTCTACTTATTTTAGAATTTTATTGAACTTTTATAATTTTGACGTATTTTTTATTTATATATTTATTTTATTAATAAAATAAATATATAAATAAAAAATACATCAAAATTGTAAAAGTTCAATAAAATTATAAAATTTATAGTAAAATTATGAGACGCGAGGCGGTGTTGACCGGAGGTTGGAGGTTTGGACACTTAACTCTAAAGGTTTCAAGTTGAGCATGACTAAGAGAGAATACTTGGAGTGCAAGTTCAGCGATGTGATGGGAGAAGTGGACATGGACGTGAGGTTGGATTCACAAGTCATCTCCAAGAGAGGAAGTTTCAAGTATCTTGGATAAGTTATCCATGAAAATTGGGAGATCGATGAGGATGTTACACACCATATAGGGGTAGGGTAGATGAAATGGAGGTTAGCATTTGGTGTCTCGTATGACAAGAAAGTGCCACCGGAACTTAACGGTAAGTTTATAGAGAGGGGGCAGAGTGTTGGACGGTCAAGAATTCCTAGTCAAGAAGATGGAAGTAGCAGAAATGAGGATGTTGAGATGGATGTGTGGTCACACTAGGTTGGATAAGATTAGGAATGAAGAAATTTGGGGGAATGTGAGTGTGGCTCCCATGGAAGATAAAATGCGAGAACTGAGGCTTAGATGGCTCGGGCACGTGCAAAGGAGAAGCCTAGGTGTCCCGGTTAGGAGGTACGAGCGATTGGCCTTGGTGGGTATAAGAAGAGGTAGAGAGAGGCCTAAGAATGGAGAAATGATCAGGCAGGACATGGCGCGACTCCAGCTCGCCGAGGACATGACCCTTGATAGGAAAGTGTTGAGGTCAAGTAGTAGGGTTGAAGGTCAGCAGGTAGTTGTGTGTTTTTCTACTCTGTACTGGGCGTATGGCTAGTATGTTAGTGTCTTATTTTAGTATGCTAGTGGTACATATTATGTTCATATTATTTTTTTGGTCCGATTTTCTATTACCTTCCCATTGTTACTAATTATTGATATTTAGGTCGTTGGTACTATCTTTCTGGCATTTGTTGTTGTTGCCTGTTATATTGTCTCTTTTCATCTTCTTGTGCCGAGGTATATCAAAAATAACCTGTCTAACCCCAGGTAGGGGTAAGGTCTGCACATTCACTATCTCTCCAGACCCCACTGTGAGATTATACTGGATTGTTGTTGTATATATTTATTTTATTAATTTATAAAATAATAAAATTATATTCATGGGGCTTACACCCCGCGCCTCAGAGTTTTTACTTCGCTCCATATTAAATGAAACATCCCGTCTCTCGCTCATGTCTTTTAAGACATTGTGTTAAAAAAGTCGAAAAAAGAGACCTCATATCTTTTACTTGCTATATTCCTCTTTGCGCAATTTTACTAATAAAAATAACAAAAATAAACATGAGTGATGTACTACCCATGAACTATTGTCTCATAGAAAAAAGTAAAATTAAAAACTTATAAATAGAAATATAAAAGAAACGTCAACTAATAAGTTCCATTACCATTTAATTTAAGAACACAGCATAAATTCATAGCATAACTTGCATAGAATAACTTGACTCGATCGGAAAATACGTACCTAGGCCAGCTATTAATGGAATAAGATTTTAATTTGGTTATGATTTTATGAATCCCATGATAAACAATACTTCTCATGTAACTTTCACATATAACTTGCCTCGTTTTGCGTCTTAAGAAAAGATAAATAATATATGTAAACTCTTGCACAAGAAAAGTTAAATAAAAAACTCAAAAATTTAGAAATTATACTCTTCACGCTCATGAAGGTAATTAATTAGACATATTTTTTATAGAGAAAATCTCACTTTATACCTATTAAGCCCAAACTATTTATCTTTTAATATCCATGCCCAAACTATTTACTATTCCTACCCAGTCGGCCCAATTTATTTACCGGCCCCCATATTTCACGCGGCCCAAGCTACCCATTGTCTTTAAAGCCTTATCTTCGTTCTTTACACTAGACTAAAGAATCCAGCCCACCTATTTCACCCGGCCCAAGCTTCGCACGCTTGTCTTCGTTCTTTAACAGTAAACACTAGACTAGAGAACAATTTCCAAATCTCCATAGCCAACCCATGAGAATGCATATTTCACCCACATTCGAGTTTTTTTATTTTTTCTTTCGATTCCGTTCTATCTCTTCATCTAGTACCTATTTTTGAGTGAAATTTTTATTTTGGGTGAAATTTTTGCTTCTGAAAGTACATTTTAGTGAAAATGAATTTTCAAAATCATAGGATTTTTGTGTTTTTCTTTGTACTTTTGTGAATCAATGTCTATGGGTTGTTTTTTTCTCTATAGTTCGGAAGCATTGTGCACGTAGATGGTGGCGTTATGGACAATATCATTCTTCAACACTAGTAGCTGCTGAATCCGTTGCCTCAGCCATGTCCGGTCCTAATTTTTCCTTATTTTATGATTCTCAGTCTCTATTTAGTCGTAACCCTAGCAGTAGTCATGTTGAAAACAAAACTAAAAATGTAGAATTAGAGGGTGGACAAGACAACAATATTAATGCTTCGACAGTCGATGAAACTCCCTACCAGTCATTACCCGACACAAATTCCGAACCAGTCATATGAGGTGTTCCTGTGACTGATAAGGAAAAAGGTAAAGTTGTTGAGAATTCTGAGTTAGGGAAAAGCCGACGTGAATCCGTGCCTAAAATAGAGACTCAACCAGTAGATGTTGATTGTAACGAAGATTCTCAGTTAAAGAAGAACAAAATTGGTGCGCACCCAATAAAGTAATTTTCTTACAATTATGATCTGTGAGATTTTGAATGTATAGTATATTGTTATTTTTTGATAACCTGTTATGCTTTTATATTATATTATAGTTATAGTCAGTTGTGCTAATTTTTAGTGAATTCTATTTCTTAAATAATTTATATAATCATGTTTTGCATTGTTGAGATTCCCTTGTGCCTATAGACATAGTGTATGTGTGTTATGTGATAGTTTTTATAGTTATAGACAGTTGTTGGAACAACCTCGTACAACTATTTACCCTGTTAGTATAGCTATATACTATCATATGCTTTTGGATCCTTTTTTGGCTGTCTTCACTATTTGTTTTTCCTTTAATAATAGTAGTATCGTACAATATCTTGAAAATACTTTATAGTTGCATACCTTTTTGCTTTTTCTCTTTATTCATATCTGTTATGTAATAGTAGTATAGTCATTTATAGTTGCCGAAAATTAGCCAATAGAATTGTATACCCCATTGGTATAGTTATATGTCGTGTTGGCATCGTATGGTAGTTGTAATATTTTTGGTTGGTTTAGTTGTATTTTTAAGTGAATTCTATTTCTAAAATTATTTTATATGAGCATGTTTTTACAGTGTTGGGATTTCCTGTGCCTATAGACTTAGATTATAAACCAAAGGTTGATTGGGATATGTGACGACCCAAAGGGTCATCACCTATTTTCTTACCCATTCTGTACTTCCGAGGACTTGAAAATCTCATTTAGGGTTACCTCGATTTATGTGCACAGTCCCGGCACGTAGCCGGAAAGCTTAAATATGAATTCTGTGAGAAAATGCTAAATTTTGATATTAAAATGAATAAATTTGACTTTGATCAACATTTTGGGTAAACAGACACGGACCCGTAATTTGACGGTTCCGGAGGGTCCGTAAGAAAATATGGGACTTCGGCGTATACCCGGAATTGAATTCCGAGGTCCCAAGCCCGAGAAATGAATTTTTGCGTGAAATTATTTTCTGGAAATAATTAAGGAAATTGGAAATAAAATTTGATTAGAAGACTATGATATCGAGCCCGTATTTTGGTTTTGGTGCCCGGTATAAGTCTTATATATGATTTAAGCACTTTCTGTAAAGTTTGGTTAGAAACGGACGTCGTTTGACGTGTTTCAGACTTAAAATGAAAATTTGATGTTTTATGAAAATTTGGAAGGAATCATGGATTTTGAGGCTTAATTCGATGTATATGATGTTATTTTAGCGATTTGATCGCACGGATAAGTCTGTAGGATGTTTTTGAGGTTGTGTGTACGTTTGGTTTGGAGCCTCGAGGGCTCGGGTGAGTTTTGGATAGGCCACGGGTTGCATTTTTGAACTTGGAAAATTTCTGGTATGATCTGACCTACAGCTCGCAAATGCGAAGATATTCTCGCAAATGCAAAGGTGGTCATAATGGTCAGAGATCGCAAATGCGATCATTTCGTCGCAAATGCGACTCTTTTGGTTGCAAATGCGAAGTCCCCCATTTTGACCAGTGTTCGCAAATGCGAACAAAAACTCGCAATTCCCATTACTGGTCGGGGTTCGCAATTGTGAACCCCAGTTCGCATTTCTCACATCTGAGGCCTGCATATTTTATACTTAGTCGAATTTTGAACCATTTTCACCATTCTTTCAAAACCCAAACACACTTAGGCGATTTTCCAAGAACAAGACTCCTTCCAAATCATTTGCAAGTTGATATTTACTCATTTTTTTCAATCATTAACATCATTTAGCATGTTTTCAACTTAAAATCAAGGATTTTCATGGGTGAAATTGGGGGTTTTAGGTAGAACCTAGGTTTTCTGAAATTGGGGATTTGGACCTCAATTTGAGGTCCGATTTCAAAATAAATTATATATTTGGGTTCGTGGGGGAATGGGTAACCGGGTTTTGGTTCGAACCTCGGGTTTTGACCGCGTGGGCCCGGGGGCATTTTCGACCTTTTTTGGGTAAAATCTTTTAAAACTCATTTTCAAGCATTGGGGTTAATTCATTTAGTATTTATTAATGTAATTAAGTAACTGTGACTAGATTCGAGCAGATTGGAGGTGGAATCATGGGGTAAAGCTATAGTTGAGGCTTGAGTTGAGTTCAAAGCATCGATGTAAGTGTTTGGTTTAACCCTAGCTTGAGGGATTAGGAGTTGAGTCTTAATTGTTATGTGGTATTTGTCGAGTACGATGTGTAGGCATGGTGACGAGTATCTACACGTTGGTGTCTAGCATGACCGTGTGTCTTTAAATTGTGAATATTTTGAATTCGCTATATTCTAATGCCTTGGTGATCGTTTTTAATTGTTGGTGATGATTCTTAATTGTTGAGAAATGTTAGTGAAAGTATACGAAATAATTGAACCCTTTGGAGCATTGGATCAAGTGGTAAATTGAGATATGAAATCAAAGTGAAAGAAGAGAATGAGTTGTTAAATTATTCCCTTGTCAGGACGTTGAGAATGTTGAGGTTATTCCCTTGCCAGGTTTAATTGTTTAATTGTGTTCCCTTGCCGGAATTTCTATTATAAATTTGTTAATTCCCTTACCCTTGTTGTGATTGTTGTTTGGGTGAGGAAGAGTGTTAAAGAATAAAGGGTGATGTCGTGCATTGTTTGTTTATTGTGAGGAAAGAGTGTAAAGCACGAAGGGTGATATCGTGCCGCACGATGTACTATTCCGTGCCGATTGAGAGTAAAGCATGAAGGGTGATGCCATGCCGCACGATGTACCATTCTGTGCCGATTCTATTGACTATATGTGAGGAACGAGAGTAAAAGCATGAAGGGTGATGCCGTGCACATGTTATTGCTTGGTGAGTATGAGAGTAAAAGTACGAAGGGTGATGTCGTGCACCTATTGATTTCTGTTTTCATTACTTATTATTGAGTTGTGTTATTTCCTTCATTACTAGACAACTCTTATTTAGAGATTGTTATTTCCCCACAGCATGATCCCCCTCCCATATTGTTTATCTGTCTTCGTATTTCGACTCCGTTGTGTGTGTGTGTGTGTGTGTGTGTGTGTGTGCGTATATATATATATATATATATATTTATAAAATCTTATAGGTTTATGTGGTAGTCCGGTCTAGCCTCGTCACTATTTCGCCGGGGTTAGGCTAGGCACTTACCAGCACATGGGGTTGGTTGTCCTGATACTACACTCTGTGCTCTTTTGCACAGATCCAGGTTTCGGACAGCAGCAGCAGTAGCACGGGAGTTAGCCTTCAGTCCAGCGAGACATCGAGGTAGCCTTGCAGGCGCCCGCAGGCCCGGTGTCTCCTCTATCCTTTATTTTAGTCTGTTATTTTATTGTACTCGAGACAAACAGTTATATTTTCTTTCAGACATTGTATTTAGTACTCTTAGTAGTTCATGAGTGTTGTGTCACCAGTCTTGGGTAGAAGCTTATGTTGAATTTTTCGCATTTCTATTCAGTTTTCTTTAATTTAAGACTTCCGCTTACTTAATTAATTCTGTTGCTTTTATATTATTGCCGAAATTGGTTATAATGAATTATGTTGTTAATGAAGAAGTAATTAAACTTGTCTTGCCTATCTCCCATTAGTAGGCGCCATCACAACTCCCGAAAGTAAAAAATTTGGGTCGTGACAAGTTGGTATCAGAGCTCTAGGTTACATAGGTCTCACAACTCACGGACAAGCTTAGTAGAGTCTGAGGGATTGGTACGGAGACATCTGTATTTATCCTCCAGAGGCTACCGAGTTAGGAAAAGTTTCACATTTGTTCTTCCTTGTCGTGCGGTTTGGTTTCTCAATGCTAGCTGAATTTCTACTCTATTCTCTCGCAGATGGCAAGAACATGCGCTTCCTCATCTACCGATCAGCAGTCTGATCCCCAGGCAGCTCCCACTAGGGGCAGAGGGTGAGGATTGGGCCGTGCCAGAGGCCGAGGTAGGGGTAGAGCTCAGCCCCGAGCACTAGCACCAGCACCAGCGGCGGAGCCTCAGGTTGACTTTGAGGCGGAGGTTCCGGCCCTAGCAGTTTCGGTGGGCCCAGCTCAGGTCCCAGAGGGGTTTATTGCTACCCCAATTCTTCAGGACGCTCTAGTCCAATTGGTGGGCTTCATGGAGAGTGTTACCCGAGCAGGATTGCTTCCCGTAGCACCAGCCATTTCTCAGGCCGGAGGAGGAGCCCAGACTCCTGCTACACGCACTCCGTAGCAGGTAGCTCCCCAGGTTCAGATTCCAGTGGTTCAGCCAGCTAAGGCAGTTCAGCCGGGGGTGGTTGCTCAGACGGGCGATGGCGCGGCTATGTCCGCAGATGCTTTGTGGAGGTTGGATAGGTTCACCAAGCATTTTACATCTACATTCAGTGGTGCATCTAGTGAGGATCCCCAGGATTACCTGGATAGTTGTCATGAAGTTCTGCGGACATGGGGATTATTGAGACCAATGGAGTCGATTTTGCTACATTTCGATTGCCTGGATCCGCCAAGACTTGGTGGAGGGATTTTTGTTTAGCTAGACCAGCAGGATCTCCAGTCTTGACATGGGAGCAGTTCACACATATATTTTTGGAGAAGTTTCTCCCCGTTACTCAGAGAGAGGCTTATCGGAGATAGTTTGAGTACCTCCAGCAGGGTTCTATGACGGTCACCCAGTATGAGACTAGGTTCATTGACTTAGCCCGCCATGCCCTCATTATACTCCCCACTGAGAGGGAGAGAGTGAGATGGTTTATTGATGGACTCATTCAGCCGATTCGTCTCCAGATGGCTAGAGAGGCAGGGAGTGATATCACTTTTCAGGAGGCTGCCAATGTGGCTCGGAGGATTGAGATGGTACTACCGCATGGGGGAGACAAGAGGCCCCGTCATTCCGGCAGATTCAGTGGTGCCTCGTCTGGAGGTAGAGATTCATATGGTAGAGGCCATCCTCCTAGGCCCTTTCAGTCAGCTCTCCAGGTTTCTCACGGTGCATCAGGCGTCCGTGGTTCTCAGGCTTACTATTCTGATCGGCAGCCATTCAGTACACTGCCAGCTCCTATCAGCGCATCTCCACTTCAAAGTTTCCGTGGAGGTCCTTCAGGTCGACAGGGCCAGCAAACTCAGCAGCCGAGGGCTTGTTACACCTGTGGCGACACGGGTCATATTGCCAGATTTTGCCCTCGAGCATCGAGCAGTTCTTATCACCAGGGTTCTCATGCCACGGTTCAGGCACCAGGTGCTCCACAGCCAGCCCAGCCAGCTAGAGGCAAGGGTAGAGGTGCTAGAGGTGGAGGTAGAGGTCCTAGAGGTGGAGCTCGGGCCACCAGGGGTAGAGGCCAGCCAGCAGTAGATCGACCTAGAGATATGATTCAGGGTGGTAGGGCCCAGCCACAATGTTATGCTCTTCAGGCTAGGCCCGAGGCTGAGGCTTCAGACGAGTCATTACAGGTACAGTTCTGGTTTGTGATTGAGATGCTTCAGTACTATTTGATCCAGGGTCTACATATTCATATGTTTCATCTTATTTACCGTGCTTGGTCATGCCTAATGATGCATTGGTTTTTCCTGTATATGTGTCTACACCGGCGGGTGATTCTATTATGGTCGACCGAGTCCATCGTTCTTGTATTGTAGTGATTGGGGGTCTGGAGACTCGTGTAAATTTATTGCTTTTAGATATGGTTGACTTCGATATCATATTAGGGATGGACTGGTTATCACCCTATCACGCTATCTTGGACTGACATGCCAAGACTATGACCTTAGCTTTGCTGGGTATGCCTCATTTAGATGGAGAGGTACTCCAGGTTATTCTACCCGCGGCATTATTTCGTACATGAAGGATCAGCGTATGGTCGAGAAGGGGTGTCTGGCCTATTTGGCTTATGTTCGTGATTCCACTGCTGAGGTCCCTCTTATAGATTCTGTGCCTATTGTCCAGGAGTTTCCCGATGTTTTCCCTTCAGAAATGCCGGGTATGCCACCCGACAGGGACATTGATTTTTGTATTGATTTGGCTCCGGGTACTCAGCCCATATCTATCCCACCATATCGTATGGCCCTGTCGGAGTTGAAAAAGTTAAAGGACCAGTTGTAGGATTTGCTGGAGAAGGGTTTCATTAGACCCAGTGTTTTGCCTTGGGGCGCGCCGGTGTTATTTGTCAAGAAGAAGGATGGATCAATGAGGATGTGCATTAATTACCGGCAATTGAACAAGGTAATGATTAAGAATAAGTATCTACTGCCGAGGATTGATGATTTGTTCGACCAGCTTTGGGGTGCCAGGGTATTCTCCAAGATTGACTTGAGATCTAGCTACCATCAGTTGAGGATTAGGGCATCCAATGTACCTAAGACTGCTTTCTGCACTCGGTACGGGCATTATGAGTTCTTGGTCATGTCATTTGGGTTGACCAATGCCCCAACAACGTTTATGGAGTCGATGAACCGAGTGTTCAGGCCTTATTTGGACTTATTCGTGATAGTCTTTATTGATGATATTTGATATACTCCCACAGCCAGGAGGAGCACGGGCAGCACCTTAAAGTGGTTCTTCAGACTCTGAGGGATAGCCGGTTATATGACAAGTTCTCCAAGTGTGAGTTCTGGCTGAGTTCAGTTGCGCTTCTGGGTCACGTTGTATTAGTAGAGGGTATTCAGGTGGACTCAAAGAAGATTGAGGAAGTCAAGAACTGGCCTACACCAGCATCAGCTACAGAGATTCGGAGTTTCTTGGGGTTGGAAGGCTACTATCATCGGTTTGTGGAGGGGTTTTCATCTATTGCAGCCCCGATGACTAGGTTGACCCAGAAGGGTGCCCAATTCAGGTGGTCTGATGAGTGTGAGGCGAGCTTTCAGAAGCTTAAGACAGCTCTGACCACGGCACCGGTATTGGTTTTTCCCATAAGTTCAGGGCCTTATACAGTTTTATTGTGATGCTTCCCGTATTGGGCTTGGTGCAGTGTTGATGCATGATGGCAAGGTCATTGTCTATGCTTCGAGACAGTTGAAGATTCATGAGAAGAACTATCCAGTGCATGATTTAGAGTTGGCAGCCATTGTTCATGCATTGAAGATTTGGAGGCACTATTTGTATGGAGTGGTATGTGAGGTGTTCACTGATCACAAGAGCCTTCAGTACTTGTTCAAGCAAAAGGAGTTGAATTTGAGGCAGAGGAGGTGGTTGGAGTTATTGAAGGATTATGATGTCACTATCTTATACCACTCGGGGAAGACCAATGTGGTGGCCGATGCTTTGAGTAGGAAGTCAGCCAGTATGGGCAGTCTTGCTTATGTTCCAGTCAGTCAGAGGCCGCTTGCTTTAGATGTTCACGCTTTGGCCAATCAGTTCGTGAGACTAGATGTTTATGAGCCCAGTCGCGTGTTAGCTTGCACGGTCGCTCGTTCTTCATTATTGGAGTGTATCAGTGACCGACAGTTTGATGATCCCTATTTGTGTGTCCTTAGAGACACGGTGCAGCGTGGAGATGCCAGGTATGTTACCTTAGATGATGATGGAGTTTTGAGATTGCAAGGGCGAGTTTGTGTGCCCAATATGGATGGGCTTCGAGAGTTGATATTGGAGGAGGCCCATAGTTCCCGATACTCTATTCATCCGGGCGCCACGAAGATGTATCAGGACTTGCAGCAGCATTATTGGTGGCGTAGGATAAAGAAGGATATTGTAGCATATGTGGCTCGGTGTTTGAATTGTCAGCAGGTTAAGTATGAGCATCAGAGGCCTGGTGGTTTATTTCAGAGGATTGAGCTTCCCGAGTGGAAGTGGGAGCGGATCACTATGGACCTCGTTACTGGACTTCCACTGACTCGGAAGAAGTTCGATGTGATATGGGTCATTGTTGATAGGCTGACCAAGTCAGCTCATTTCATTCATGTTGCAGTCTTCTATTCTTCTGAGAGATTTGTTGAGATCTATGTTCGGGAGATTGTTCGCCTTCTGGTGTGCTCGTCTCTATCATTTCGGATCGGGGTACGCAGTTTACCTCGCGCTTATGGAGAGCGGTGCTGTGAGAGTTGGGCACACGGGTTGATTTGAGCACAGCATTTCATCCCCAGATGGACGGTCAGTCCGAGCGGACTATTCAGATTCTAGAGGATATGCTTCGAGCTTGTGTTATTGACTTTGGAGGTTCGTGGGATCAGTTCTTGCCTTTAGAAGAGTTTGCCTAAAATAACAGCTACCAGTCGAGCATCCAGATGGCTCCTTATGAGGCTTTATATGGTAGGCGGTGTCGGCCTCCGGTTGGATGGTTTGAGCCGGGAGAGGCTCGGTTGTTGGGTACAGGTTTGGTTCAGGAGGCCTTGGACAAGGTCAACATCATTCAGGATAGGCTTCGTTCAGCTCACTCTAGGCAAAAAAGTTATACAGACCACAAGGTTCGAGATGTGGCATTTATGGTTGGTGAGCAGGTATTGCTCTGAGTGTCGCCTATGAAGGGCGTGATGAGATTTGGGAAGAAGGGTAAGCTTAGCCATAGATTCATTGGTCCGTTTGAGATTCTTGATCTAGTGGGAGAGGTGGCTTATAGACTTGCATTGCCGCCAAACTTATCAGTTGTGCATCCAGTGTTTCATGTATCCATGCTCCGTAGGTATCACGGCGATCCAGCCCACGTGTCAGATTTCATCACTGTACAGTTGGACAAGGACTTGTCTTACGAGGAGGAGCCGGTAGCTATTTCGGACCGGCAGGTTCGTTAGTTGAGATCCAAGAGTTTTCCTTCTGTTCGTGTTCAGTGGAGAGGTCAGCCTCCTGAGGCATCGACCTGGGAGTTCGAATCTGATATGCGAAGTCGTTATCCTCATCTTTTTCCCGACTCAGGTACTTCTTTCTTTTGTCCGTTCGAGGAAGAACAGTTGTTTTAGAGGTGGATAATATGACGATCCAAAAGTTGTTTTAGAGGTGGATAATATGACGATCCAAAGGTTCATCACCTGTTTTCTTACCTATTTTGTACTTCTGAGGCCTTGAAAACCTCATTTCGGGTTTCCTCGATTTGCGTGCACAGTCCGGGCGCGTAGTCGGAAAGCTTAAATATGAATTCTGTGAGAAAAATGCTAAATTTTGATATTAAAATAAATAAATTTGATTTCGGTCAATATTTTGGGTAAACGGACCCGGAGCCGGACCCGTGGTTTGACGGTCCTGGAGGGTCCGTAGGAAAATATGGGACTTGGGCGTATGCCCGAAATTGAATTCTGAGGTCCCAAGCCCGAGAAATAAATTTGTGTGTGAAATTGTTTTCTGGAAATAATTAAGGAAATTGGAAATAAAATTTGATTAGAAGACTATGGTATCGGGCCCGTATTTTGGTTCCGGCGCCCGGTACAAGTCTTATATATGATTTAAGCACTTTTTGTAAAGTTTGGTTGGAAACGGACGTCGTTTGACGTGTTTCGGACTTAAAATGGAAATTTGATATTTTATGAAAATTTGGAAGGAATCATGTATTTTGAGGCTTAATTCGATGTATATGATGTTATTTTAGCAATTTGATCGCACGGATACGTCCGTAGGATGTTTTGGAGGTTGTGTGTACGTTTGGTTTGGAGCCCCGAGGGATCGGGTGAGTTTTGGATAGGCCACGGGTTGCATTTTTTAACTTGAAAAATTCCTGGTATGATCTTACCTGCAGGCTTTGCATTTGCGAAGCCTGGCTCGCAAATGTGAGCTCGCAAATGCGAAGATATTCTCGCAAATGCGAAGGTGGCCATAATGGTCAGGGATCGCAAATGCGATCATTTTTTCGCAATGAGGAATCTG
The DNA here is from genome assembly GCA_026770625.1 of Nicotiana glauca. NCBI lineage: Eukaryota > Viridiplantae > Streptophyta > Magnoliopsida > Solanales > Solanaceae > Nicotiana > Nicotiana glauca. The sequence continues at coordinate 15,023 of MU688780.1, read as the reverse complement.
GGACTGTCGCAAATGCGAAGTCCCCCATTTTGACCAGTGTTCGCAAATGCGAGCAAAAAATCGCAATTCCCTTAACTGGTCGGGGTTCGCAATTGTGAACCCCAGTTCGCATTTCCCACATCTGAGGCCTGCATATTTTATACATAGTCGAATTTTGAACCATTTTCATCATTCTTTCAAAACCCAAACACACTTAGGCGATTTTCCAAGAACAAGACTCCTTCCAAATCATTTGTAAGTTGATTTTTACTCATTTCTTTCAATCATTAACATCATTTAACATGTTTTCAACTTAAAATCAAGGATTTTCATGGGTGAAATTCTGAAATTGGGGATTTGGACCTCAATTTGAGGTCCGATTTCAAAACAATTATATATTTGGGTTCGTGGGGGAATGGGTAACCGGGTTTTGGTTCGAACCTCGGGTTTTGAGCACGTGGGCCTGGGGGCATTTTTGACCTTTTTGGGTAAAACCTTTTAAAACTCATTTTCAAGCATTGAGGTTGATTCATTTAGTGTTTATTAATGTAATTATGTAACTAGTGACTAGATTCGAGTGGATTGGAGGTGGAATCACAGGGTAAAGCTATAGTTGAGGCTTGAGTTGAGTTCTAAGCATCGAGGTAAGTGTTTGGTTTAACCCTAGCTTGAGGGATTAGGAGTTGAGTCTTAATTGCTATGTTGTATTTGTCGAGTACGATGTGTAGGCATGGTGACGAGTACCTACACGTTGGTGTCTAGCATGACCGTGGGTCTTTAAATTGTGAATATTTTGAATTTACTATATTCTAATGCCTTGGTGATGGTTTTTAATTGTTGGTGATGATTCTTAATTGTTGAGAAATGTTTGTGAAAGTATACGAAATAATTGAACCCTTTGGAGCATTGGCTCAAGTGGTAAAGTGAGATATGAAATGAAAGTGAAAGAATAAAATGAGTTGTTAAATTGTTTCCTTGTCGGGACGTTGAGAATGTTGAGGTTATGCCCTTGCCGGGTTTAATTGTTTAATTGTGTTCCCTTGCCAGGATTTCTATTATAAATTTGTTAATTCCCTTTCCCTTATTGTGATTGTTGTTTGGGTGAGGAAGAGTGTTAAAGAACGAAGGGTGATGTCGTGCATTGTTTGTTTATTGTGAGGAAAGAGTGTAAAGCACGAAGGGTGATGTCGTGCCACACGATGTACCATTCCGTGCCGATTGAGAGTAAAGCACGGTGATGTCGTGCCACACGATGTACCATTCCGTGCCGATTCTATAGACTATATGTGAGGAACGAGAGTAAAAGCACGAAGGGTGATGCCGTGCACATGTTATTTCTTAGTGAGTATGAGAGTAAAAGTACGAAGGGTGATGCCATGCACTTGTTGATTTCTGTTTTTATTACTTATGATTGAGTTGTGTTAGTTCCTTCGTTACCGGACGACTCTTATTTGGAGATTATTATTTCCCCACAGCATGCCCCCCTCCCATACTATTTGTCTGTCTTCGTATTTCGACTCCGATGTGTGTGTGTGTATATATATATACATGAATTCGTACAGGTTTATGTGGTAGTCCGGTCTAGCCTCGTCACTACTTCGCCAGGGTTAGGCTAGGCACTTACCAGCACATGGGATCTGTTGTGTTGATACTGCACTCTGTGCTCTTTTGCACAGATCCAGATTTCGGACAGCAGCAGCAGTAGTATGGGAGCCAGCCTTCAGTCCAGCGAGACATCGAGGTAGCCTTGCAGGCATCCGCAGGCCCGGTGTCTCCTCTATCCTTTACTTTAGTCTGTTATCTCATTGTACTCGAGACAAACAATTATATTTTCTTTCAGACATTGTATTTAGTACTCTTTGTAGTTCGTGAGTGTTGTGTCACCAGTCTTGGGTAGAAGCTTATGTTGAATTTTCCGCATTTCTATTCAGTTTTCTTTAATTCAAGACTTCCGCTTACTTAATTAATTCTGTTGCTTTTATATTATTGCCGAAAATGGTTATAATGAATTATGTTGTTAATGAAGAAGTAATTAAACTTGGCTTGCCTAGATCCCATTAGTATTCTCCATCACGACTCCTGAAGGTGGGAAATCCGGGTCGTGATAGTATACCAACTGCCATGTTATTCATCAATTGAAAAAGAATTTATCAAAGAGGCAACTTCGACTGTTTAAGAAAACAAGCTTGGGCTATTTTTTGAATCTGCCACTAGTTATTGTGCAAATTCGGGGTATGCACCATTTGCTTATTAGAGAAGTACATCATGAGGTGAAAAATGAGATGCAGTTTGTAGTGAATGATTTTAGATTGCGCTTTGGTTTGGATGAATTTGCACTTGTTACAGGGTTGAAATGTAAGGGTGATACAAGTATAGAGAGCATAGTAGAGAATAGGTTGTTTTCAAAATATTTTGGGACTGCATCTGTCACATTGGCCCAACTAGCAGACTATTTTAAGAAGAAGAAATGGGAAACATATGATGATGCGTTGAAGATAGCAGTTCTTTATTTTGTGAACATCTTCTTACTTTCTCAACTCAAAACAAAGGTTATTTAACGGTTACTTGGACTTGGTTGAGTGCGGTAATTTTAATAATTTTCCTTGGGGTATAGATGTTTATAACGCTACAATTGACTCGTCTTCCAACAAGTTTCAAGATAAGCCTTCTTTTTATAGACTCGGTGGCTTCCCGTTGGCTTTGCAGATTTGGTTGTATGAATGCTGCCTAAGTTTGGATGGTCAGTTTGCTGATCATATTGGAAACAAACTTTCACAAATTTTGAATTGGGTAGTCATGGGTCAAATACCGAATGAGCGAGTTGCTTTGCGAATGTCTAGCTTGCAATGCGAGCAGGTAATTTTCTTATAGTTTCATTGCCTCTCTTAATGTTTTGGTACACTAGTGTAGTCAAAGTTGTAGCAATATCCCAGATCAGTGATATACTCTGTTGGTATACATGTATACTATATTGGTATCATATGGTAATAGAGATCTTTTATCTTACCGTACTTTATTATCATTTGTATATCTAACTAGTGTGCTTAATATTTGCAGCTAAAGAACATCACCCCAATTGATAATGAGAAGCAACTATTTGATGTGCGTGGTCTAAACTTTAAAATTGAAGTTGATTGCACTGACAGTCAGCCCGATAGCTTTCAGGTTTTTGGCACTTAATTACCAAAGACACAAAGTATGCATGAAAGTACTGGAGGTGATTCCCAACCTACCAATGCTGAGGTAATGAAAGAGTTACAAGGTTTGAAGCTTTTTCTAAAGAGCAAGTTTGAGGAGGTGCTTGCATATATTGGTAGGCAATCAATGAAACTAGAGCGAAATTCGGCGGTATTGATCTTTTATATAATATAATACTATAATATATTGTTCAAAGATGCAATATATGCTTATAGGATACTATTCCATTCTTTACTTTTAGTGCACATAGTATTCTTGTAATATACATACTAATAAAATTGTTAGTTTCTCATTTTCAGCATAAGCAACAGGATAGTGATCCTGACTTTTGTGAGATGCATAATGATTATGACCAGTTTGAAAGGGGCCACGTTGGGAATGATCCTATAGTTATTGGAGATAGCACACCCAAAGCGCCTTTTAGTATGTAAATCACAGATTTGATTTTTTTTTGCTGTTGTTTTTTGAAACTAATACTCTTGCTTATACTTTTATATGTTTAGTATCTGGTTTTGGTGGGGATGGTCAAGATGGAGGTGCCACTGGTGTCAATGTGAAGAACGTCACAGCAAGTCATGGCGTAATTAATGATGATTTGCGTTCTAGTAAAATGTTGTATATGTAATTTTTTTATTCTTTTGTTTATTTATTTAACTCTATGTATTTGTGCATTCAATAACCTTTTTCTAAAAAACTTTTTTCAGCCCCCTTCGTAAATAAGCATGATTTTGGCTTGGATTCTAACTTTGAACAGTCTGCATCTGCAATTGATCAAATCACCGCCATTACACAATAAGCAACATATAAGCAGTTATCTCATGATCTTAAAAAGTTGGGTCCTGCTCCGCTACCATCAGGAATCCCTGCACAGACACGAGCAAATGTTGTTGAGTCTAATACTGCTCCACAGGGTACGATGTTGATGTTACTAATTCTATAGTTCGTATGTAAATGATAGGTTCTTGGTAGTTTTTTTATTTAATTAGTGATGCTGATAATGCTTTTATGTGTTAAGCATCTCGGGTTGATGGTGTTGGTCAAGTGGATGTTGGTGGCAGTAATGTGAATTTGCCTTCTAGTAATGTCTTCTATATATAACTTTTCATTCTTTTTTTCTAAATTTCTTAACTTTGTATATTTGTTTATTCACTATCATTTTCTAATTTAAGCTCCATGTCAACACGGGGGTGATCTTCACTTGGATTCTGATTTTGAATACACCGATTCTCAACTTGATCTGATTGCTGTCATTACACAAGGAGGGAGACGTAATTTAAATCAATTTGGAAATGAACTGACAACTTGTGCTGTAAATAAGTCTAAACCTGATTAGTCGATATCAAGAAGTATTGTCCAGATACAAACAGATGTTGAAACTACTCCTGTAGTTTTCACACGGAGAAGGAGCCCTGCAACTATAAAACAGTCACAGTGTAGGAATGACTAGAAATCTGGTGTTAGTGCAGTTGGGGGATCCTCGAAAGTTATCAAAGGAAGATTTCCATTTGTAAATGACATTTCGGTGGCTGTCGATTATAAGCTTACGACTGCATTCTCAAACTTTGTCGAAGCAACATGCAATTGGGAGAGTGCGTATTCGTTTCCATGTACTTTTGTTTTCATATTTTCTTAATTTTTGTTGTTATATTTATTATCCATATATTCTTTTATACAAAATAGGGAAGTGTATTTACCTGGTGATCAAAAGCTAGAGCCTTGTTTTGACTTTGAAGTTGAACAGATTGATGATAAGACGTTTTTCCATACCTTAAACTATTCTGGTAGGTCGCTCTCTAGTTGGGTATGTGTACTGCTTTTTATTTTTGTTGTTGTAGTAGTTCATTCGTATTGTTAGTGTTAGTCATATTTTCTTCCTCTCTTTTTTGCATCACTTGAATATTATATTCTACTATCTTAGGAAGAAGGCGAAATATAAAATTAATATGTCAATCAAAGTCACAACTATAGATACTCTTTTTAATAATATCATTCAAAGGGTTTTCACAGAATTTGTAAAAGGTGGGAAACAAGATCATTTGATTGATAGATCAGACGATATCATGGAGTACATGAAAGGATTTAGGATGCACTGCAACACTCCATGGCACCAGGTTGATCATGTCCTTTTTCCAATTAATTTGGCAGAAAACTGGCATTGGATATTGGGGTATGTATCATTCCACAAGAGATGGTTTTACGTATATAACTCGCTATATAGTCGAAAGCACAAAAAAGCTATTCAAAAGGTGGCAGAGGCATATGCTGTGTTGATCTAGTTAGTATTGAATTTTATAACCAGAGAAGTGACATTGTAGTACAAAATGGTCTGTACATGAGAAAAAAGCTGACTGATCCTTTTGAGATTGAACTGATTACAAATCTGCCAACACAGCAAAATTTGTAAGAATAGTTACTTTTTTTTTACTTTGTTTTCCTCATTCATATTAACATTTTCACTTCTAATTGATTTTTATATTCTATTCATTTTTTTTATTTCAGAGATTGTGGAGTATATGTTGCATGCTTTGTTGAGTATGTTATTGAAGATCTTCCAATCCCTGTTGCTAATTTTGATATGGATGGTCTTCGAGCTAGGTTTGGTATACAGTTGTGGCACTATGGGAGGAACGAGTAGTTGAATGGCGAATCAAGTAAATCTGAGGCTCCAATAGCACCTAAAAATACTCGTGGAAAGAAACGCAAGAAGTAGTATAGGTCTCTTTTTGGTTTTAGTTAATCGTAGCATGAAAACTTTGCAGGATTTTAATAGTTTTTGGTGAAGTATGGTATTTTGCATTATTAGATTGTAAAATTGCTAGCTTTTAAAAGTGTTTTCTAGCAATACAATTGTAATAGTACAATATGTTGCTATAACTGCTTTAATGTTGGAATGTATCTTCAGTTTGTTTTATTAGGCTTTTCTTAGACTTCTTCCATAAAGCTGTTGGTTTATTAGGAGTGCCTTTCGGAGACAGAATTTTGTCAGCACTTGAAGTCAAGCCATTAGTGTAGAACATGGCTGTTACAGCAGTACTGTTAGTTCCTACTACTACTGTTATTTGTAGTAGGAGGAGCATTGTTAGTTTGCTGTAATACACCAGCAAAAGTTATTTTTGGAGGTTTATTTTTATGGGAGTTACGATGTTCAAAAAGAGGAACTATGTTGTTATTTTGTTGAAGAACAGGGCGAGCATTGATTTGAATGAGAAGAAATATTTTAGAAAGTAACTGATTTTGAAATTATATTCAGAGTAGTTGTTAGTTGTAGTTGAATCTAAGAAAATCTGTGCATAATTTGCATTGTTGCACCAGTTGTATTCTGCAAAGATTTTGGTTCAGGTATATTAGTGCAGTAGAACTATATACCAATTAGGTATACTGATATACCATTTGGGTATCACGTTGTATTTGAGTACTTTTTTTTTCCTGCAACAACTAAATGTAAGTAGTGACATGAGTTGTAAAGCGTGCGCATTTTGGGTATCACATTATATTTGGTGCACCATTTATATTTTTGCGCATATTTTGTTTAAGCCATATTAGTGCAATACCACTATATACCATTGAGGTATACAAATATACCATCTGGGTATCACCTTGTATTTGTGTACCTGATGATGTACAATAACTGCATGTAAATGGCTTCTAATTTGTTATACTTCAATATGGACATGAGCTCCAAAATGTGCTCATTTTGTTAATGATTTATGTACAAATATTGCATTTGCGGCACCACTTCTATTTCTGCACATATTTTGATACCAATAAGATATACATATATACTAATAAGGTATACAGATATACCACTTGGGTATCACATTTATATTTTAGCATTTTTTTTCCCGCAGCAACTAGATGTAAATGCATCCCACTTTTATATACTAAAATAAAAAATAAACAGATTCTTATTGAAAACACAAATAGCCATATAAATTTGTTACCAAAAAGTAATTTCACAAAGAATCATCATACCAAATATATGTCTAGTGCATGAAATGCATTTTATTTCTTTGCAATTCAAATTCTATGATTCTACGATATATGAGTTCTATAAAAATATTGAAGCATTATATCAATCTCTCTTTGGAATATTTCGGCATGTTCTCCGGTTGTGTCCTTTTCTCCCGCATAGTGCGTATGTAACTGTATTTCCTTCCCAGCCTCCTATGCCTCTCTTCTTTTTAGGTCTTCCTGGTTTGATTTTTCCTTTTGGTGGCAGTACCACATGCGAAGAGACATGTTCTGAAATTTGTCACGTTGTTTCATCAGGCAAATGATTTACCGGTACCTCATATGTTTTCAGCAAGTAGTATGTTGTAGTAATCCGAGCAATACTTGTATGAATCCATATGGAATTTTTGTATAACTTCCATTGCATGTGGACATGGAATATCGTCTAGCTGAAACCTCCCACAAGTGCAGTTTTTTTCATGCAAGTGCACCACATTTCTTGTTTGGCCATCAATTACTAAATGTAAGAATTCAGTTGACGGCAACACCTAGTATAATTTTAATTAAGAAAAGTCATTAGCTATATGAAGTAATAGTATTTTTTAAATAATAATATTCAGTTATTTAGTGAAATCACTAAGGTAAAAAAAGTAAAACTACAATATATGCAGTGTTTTTATAATTTTGAAAATGCATACCGTCATCGTCTATGATAAGATAGTATTATCTGCCAATATTTTTTCATACTTTGCACCAATCTTCATAAATGATTCCACTACATCCTTCCGATTGGTGTAATTCTATTTTTGAATCAATGTTGTCATAAAGTCAAGCAAATTCACAACTGGGAGGTCTCTTGCATGCTTGTTTGTTGCATTTACTGATTCTGCAATATTCGATGTCATGGTTATGGTTCTATTTGTCTTGGAATGCGCTCGGGACCATTTATCATATCCAATATCCATCAGGTATGTTTTTACTCTACTATCAATAGCTTCTAACTCAGCCATATGCCTGTTGAATTCTTCAACAGTGCATGCTCTTGCTAACGCAAAGTATACTTCTTTGATTTGTTTTTGGCTCTTCCTGAAGTTTGTCTTTATGTTGTTCCACAATGGAACATACATGCACAATGAGGGACTTCTGGATAGACAATTGAAGTCGCTTTTCATATACCATCATGCCTGTCTAATACAATGCACATTCCCTCTCTTTGTCCATAGTTTTCTCTAAACTGCACGAAGAACCACTCCCACGATGCATAATTTTCCAAATCAACAATTGCATATGCGAGGGGTAGAATTTGTCCTGTAAACCCAAAGAACAAAATATCAATTACAACATACTATATTAATTTAGCATTTCATATAGTATTATAGTCATAGGTAGGTGCAGGTGTGTAGCAAAATAACTATATACTTTGTTGGTATACTTGTATACCATACTAGTATCATATAATATTTAAAAATCTTTTCTGTTTCTTTAGATGAATGTAATTGGATTGTACACACAATATTAATTTAGTATTTCATATAGTAGTATAGTCATAGGTAGGTACAGGTATGTAGCAAAATAATTATATACTCTGTTGGTATACTTGTATACAATACTGGTATCATATAATATTTGAAAATCTTTTTGTTTCTTTAACTGAATGTAATTGGATTGTATTCTTACCTTCTGCGTCTTGCATGGAAGCCATGAGTATGGTCCCTCTATATGTTGACTTTAAAAAAGTTCCATCAACTACAACTGTTGGCCTACAATAGACTCATCCTCTAATTGATGCATATATAGCTATGAATGCATACAAGAAGCTCCCATCTCCTTCAGTGTGTAGTCGTGTCACTGATCCTGGGTTAGCGTACTCTAACATATAAAGATATGTTGGCATTTTCTTGTATGACTCACTTGGTGTTCCTCTCAATAATTGCATTGCTTTTTTTTTTGATCTCCATGCTTGCATGTAGCTTAATTCCATACCATATGCTTTTTGGATGTCTCTTTGGATATCTATTGGTGTATATATGGTTTTTGGGTCAACAACTTTGTACCACAACTGCAACAAAAGCTGAGACAGCTTGCTTTTGTGAACAAAATCTCTTATCAGTTAAACAACTGTGGACAGAATTAAAATCCGTCAATTTGAAAAGATTTGATACTCGCAGGCTTGATGCTTTAATTCTCTAAGTGCATCTTTCATCCACGCATTCAAGGATATACATGTTTATTATACAAATACAGTTATGTATCATGTTTTATTGATAAAAACACATATAAAAATTCGTACAATTATATAATCACATAGTATACTCATATAGCATACCTATATACTGTATCAGAATCATATTTTGTTGATAAAAAATATAGACAAAGCAACACAATTTTATACTCACATAGTATACTGATTTAGCATACATATATACTATATTGGTATTACGTTTTACTGATAATAACAAAGACAAACCAATACAGTTATATACTCGCATAGTATACTGATATAGCATACTTATATACTATACCTGTATCACTGATAAAAAATACAGACAAACCAATACAATTTCATACTCGCGTAGTATATTGATTTAGCATACTTATATACTATATAGGCATCACATAGTTTTTTACTTGAAAATATGCAGACAAATCTTCTTGGGCATGATTTATTAACCCGATATTGACATTTTTCTCTAACGGCATACTGTTTCATAATGAGAGCCAGCATGTTCTTGTCTTTGTAAATTTGTCTTTTTTCAATATTTTGATGAAATTGATCAGTTATGATGTTTGCATCATCAAGTTATAAAATAGTATCATCTCCTTCTTGCACATCAAACGTACTAATAATATCAGTGCTTTCAAATTGTGCAATTTCTGATGAAATTGGAGCAACATCGAAACTGGAGATGCTTGCAACTATAGTATTTTTAGCAAACGACACACACAGGGGAAGTATTGTCATCCCTGCACTTGATTTTTTCAATTCCATGTAAACACTAACACACATATCGCTGCAAATTGTAATTGGTGGATATCCTTGAGAAATAGCATACTGAATAACTATTGTGTTACTGTCCTTTTGTAGTTGCTTTGCAATTTCTCTGAGAAGTTGTTCAAATTTCCAATAGGTCTTTATTAGAATTGCATCAACATAAAAATTTATGAAATTATTGTTATTGTTGCGGCCAAACGCACACGCAAGTATACACGGTTGTCAAGTAATAAAGTGACTAAAAGTCGGATGTCGTTCCCACGAGGACTTGTGATTAACTATTAACTAAATTAGACTATCATAATTATCTAAACAAGAACTAAACCTAGAAATATTTGATTCTAAACTAATTAAAATAAATAAAAATAAATAATGAACTTTGGACAGAGAATGAGCATACTTTTATGATATCAATGTAATGAAAATGATCTAGGGTTATGGGCTATCTAACATTCCTATTATATTGTTCAATTGAATTGACTAACTAATTTATCTAGTTTATTGGTTGACGGGGTTAATATTGCTCATAAGAATCTGTCGAGTTCTTACTCGCCTATTCAAGCTAACCTAACTCCTATATGTCTATGGAATTAGAATCAACAAGAACGCATTTATAATTCCTGTAAATCAACCAAGCAAGGCAATTAGGTATATGTCTATCCTAACTGCGAATCCGTTCCCCGATGCCCAGGTTCAAGAACTTGCTCTACTCAATCCTATATACAATCTAGAATTCCCACTTTCGAGTTCAACTCTAGATTCATAGATAGTATTCAATTGGTGATGAAGCAATCAAATAATTAAGTGCAGGATTGAATAAATAAACTAATATGATAAACTAAGAAATCAAAATCAATATCCGAATAACAATAGTCATGAAAGAACCACAACCCTAGAACGTGAAGTTTAGCTCCACATAGACATGGTAGCAAAACAACAAATCAGACAAAGAAACATAAAAAGACTAAGTTGGTGGAAGAAAAGATGAAACCCGGCCTCCACGGCGGCTCTATGCTCTTCCTTCGTCAAAAATTCCTCTCAAAAACGTTCTCCTATGTATATATACCAAGTAGGGTTGGGCCCAAATAATTATACCTTCTCCAATGTGAAAAAGGATACTTTTCCCGGGTAACTAGCGCGAGCTCGCGCATCCTTCGCGCTTGACTTTGCGCATATTCCTTGACATTCTGCCTCTAGCTCCTTAACTAGCGCGACTTCGTGCTAACTTCGCTCTAGAGATCATTTTGCACCCTGTTCTGTTCCGAATATGGAAAAACGTAAAACATGAAAGTTGTATCTCTTTGAGTTAGCTTTCCAACCATATATTGTGGAGCCAAATTGGAGTTCTGAGAAAAAGGTTATATCTGTTTTACTAGACAGTACGCAATATACCTAATGGAGTCTTCGTTTGCTCTAACTATCATTCGTTGACCCCAAAACACGATCCCGGCTTTCCTTGAACTTTTACTCAAACTTTAAAGCCCCAAATCACTTGAATTCATTCCATAATATCTACATAGCTTGGAATCACTCCTACAAGACATAAAACACACTATTAGTAAAAAATACTAGCGATTAAAGCTCAAACTCAATTAAAGTGCAGTAAATTAGAGTGTAATAAGAGACTAAAATATGTAATTATAGCCTATCATCAACACCCCACACTTAAACCATTGCTCGTCCTCAAGCAATCAAACTACACTTTTTATAGACACAGCCTTTTTATACAATTCTCCTAACTCATCACACCAAGAATATTTAAAATAGACTAAGCACAAAAGTGTAACATCTTCACCTCAAAATTTGACTCACAAGTACCACGCATTATTCTCAACTCACCCACTTGTTTTGACATAGAGGTCACTGACACTACCTTTCCTTCATGAATCAAGTGCCCTCACACAACAAAAGAGAGTAGTTCCACACAATAAAATTTAAGAATACTTAGGAACTCAAGATTGAAAGAATTCACTCACTCTCATAAATAACATTCATACGCCACAAAAGATGCACTATAAGCTTGCCCATAGTTGTACAACTCCACTAATCGAGCTCATTCAATCTAGGATCAATTAGGACTTTATTTGGTTATAATGTAGGCTACGGGACGTTTAGGATACATTTAGATATAAGAGTGACTACACCTCCCTAAGCACTTTAATACATACATTTTAACATTTAAACCACATACTTATGTCGAACCAAAACTCCGCCTTCACATCAATGTAAATTACCTCATTCTTCTTTAAGCACACTTACATCAAGAGCCACCAAATATCTTTTTTTTCACAATAACCCAACTATTTTTTTTTTCAATTCAAGTGGATATTACTTTTTCAAAACAGTGCACCTTTCTCCTTATTCAATTAGTTCCACTCAAAAGCCAAACCAACCACCCCACACTTTAACTTTTACAAAGTTCATAACAATTCAAGTGCTCATGAGAGGTGAAAAGGTTCAAATAGATGGTTAATTCAAACAAATGAGTAAGCCTTGTAATGTGGTTTCCAAAGAATAAGGATTATAGGTTCAAAGAGGTTAACTACGATACTTAATAATTAGGCGGGTAACATATACATATCTGGCTCAACAAAGAAACGCCTATATCACTTCCAAGACTGAACAAAACTACTATTTCGCTTTGCAAACACACGGGGCAAGTTCTAGACATCAAATGCAATGCACTGAATAATGCAAAATCTTACACACACATGACACATAACTCACTCGAGATTGGATTCATATACACTCTAGTCAAAGCAGTTAAGCAAAGTTAAGATAATACAATTTAAGGTACTTCTACAAGAGTCAAAAACTGAGCCTAAGCGTCACAACCAAAGTACTCACTATTCTCCAGGCATAACCAAGTCAAGAGATATTGCTTCAATTCAAAGCACAACACCATGGCTCCTACTCCCAAAAAAAAAATAACTACACCCGGTTCAAATAAAACCCTTGGAAAAGAACCGTGGCCCAAAGAAAAACCAAGGGGGAATTTCTATACTACCTACAAAGAAAAACTTTTTGTCCTTTTTCCTTAGACTTAAATCTCTCAAGAAAACTGTCTAGGAGATCCATCATCGGGAAAAGTCCATTTTTTTTTTGACAAAAATTACTACACTAAAAATGAGTACTACAACTAAGATAAGATAGCACAGAATCTCACCCAAACAATCTCCTCACCCCATACTTAAAATTGTGCAATGTCCTCAATGCACACTAAAAATAACAAGAGAGTAAAAGAGACTCCCTAGTAGGCCAAAGGTCTAAGCATTAGCAGCTCACGGGATACTCAGACTTCTCACAGGTACGATCCTTTGTACGGTCACCCCACACTTATTTCATTCGCATAGCTCACTTTTTCACACTTCCGGTAGCTTTTCTTCTATGCTCATAATCCTACAAAAAAAAATGCTACAAAGATAGAAAAATAAAATAAATAAAAATAAAAAAAGCAGTAAAGTTGGGTTGCCTCCCAACAAGCGCCTAATCTAACGTCGCGGCACGACGTAAACCACTTTTTGCCTCCACCTCAAACTTATGAATTGAGCCCCCAATTTGGCTTCAAGCTTTTTGCTATGCTCTAGGGGTGGTGAGACAAATTTAACAAGGCCAAGCAATCAATATCGTGTTCTAAACTTTTTGGCTTTCAAATGAGGTATGTAATTATGTCTCTCTGGCATGATAAATTCCAGAATATAAGCACCCAAGTCCTCGTACATTGGCTCCCCCAAAGGCTCAGATGACGTTCCATGCCATCATCCAAACACAATGTTGAAAAATGTATGGAATGAGGAGCAGTATGCCCTAACTCTAGAATTGTATCACTAGTTACATCCTCATATGTACACACACTAGAGTCTTCAAATATAACATTATCTACTTCCTCACATGACTCTAGAGTGCTTTCCTCAACATGGACATCATTAATAAAAGTACGCTCGAATGATTGACTCTCCAATTTTAGCTCCTCGAATTGGCGTATAAGCTCCTTTTCAGTTTCACACAACTCAGAACTATTTTTTTGGGCGTTAGGCGCATCAACCTTTGCAATCAATTGAGCTCCCAAGTCGTGAATGGCAGTGCCAAATTTTTCGATCTCTTGTTCTATTTTAGCTCTTCCTTCTATTAGGTCTTGTATCCCATCTGTAATTTTCTCACGTTGAGCCTCATATATCTCCAATCTTTCAGCTTGTTCCACCAGGCATGTTTGGCTCAAAATCTCCTCTTTTTCAAAATTTTCCTCTTGCTGGAACTCACTATCTTCATCCAATTCTTCTATATTGGCCTTCATTCTTGTGATTGTTGCCCTCATTCTTTTCATATCTTTTTTGAGTTCATCCTATTGCTCTGCTACTTGCCTAAAAATATCTCTAATATATGCATTAGGTTCCATATCTTGTACTTCATTGCCCCTATCAAACTCACAAACATTATTAGAATGATCATAATGAGGGCTCAGAGAAGGATGAAAAGAATTATGACAACCATCCCAGTGGCCATCTTGACCACCACACATATTACAAATTTTCCACTCAAAGGATTAATATTGTGCGCACAACTCGCTTCCGGGAACATTCTGATAATTTTTCCACCAGTGCGGTCCTCCACAGTATGGACAAGGATCATCAAAATAATAATAATCATCATTCGAATAACTTTCATTCCAAGATGCCATGTTAAAATAAATAAAAATATTAACTAAACTAAAAACAAAAAAAATGAATAAATAAAAAAAATTCAATGTCTAATCTAGAAGAATAGTTAATTTCTAAGTCCCCGGCAACAACGCCAAAAACTTATTGCGGCCAAACGCACATGCAAATATACGCGGTCGTCAAGTAATAAAGTGACTAAAAGTCGGATGTCGATCCCACGAGAACTTGTGATTAACTATTAACTA